>JACVVK020000015.1:3375000-3487500 GCA_018292915.2 Batillaria attramentaria | reverse complement strand
ATCGCGGAGTGCACAGTGTGCTGAACTTCTGCATCATGTGAGAGTTTCTTTCTGAGGATGATGCCGGGTTTCGACAGGACCACTTCTCTTGTTCAGTGTGGTCAAAGGATGGATGAATCACTAGATACCTAGCTGTTATCGTCGTCAGAAACAGTAACACTGGTCATTCTTGTATTGGATGCCAACACTGTAGTATGTTTATGTACTGTAAACAGTTAGAGCGAGCAAGTTGCAAAGGATCGCCGTATTCATGTGAACTTCACAAGTATGTGCAGCTATCTGAGCTGAACATTTCTCTGCCGGACAACGTGCACTGAGTGTCCTAACAGAAGGGATGAGTAAATTAACTGGACTCTTAGACTGAACGTTGACAGTTCCAGGTCATTTGAGTACGAACCTGTTACGGAGAATGAAGGTTTCTGCAAGCAGGACTTATCTGAATCATACAGGACACTCGACAGTGGAACTGAAAGCTGCTTATCCATTCAAGGAACTTGACTGCACTTGTGCGGAAACAGTTCAGAGAAGAACCGGCTGTGTTTTCATATACAAGTTTACATGTATTACTCATTTACTGGCCTGTCGAATAGCAGTGATGCCACTAGATACGAAGGTTTGCTTAAATATTTTTAAAAGCAAGTAAAATTCTTCGAAACTGTACGGTGCTGAACTGAAAGTGGTTCAGGGACCAGGATTTGAAAACGGGAACATTTAGTACCCAAAGAAGCAAAAGTTTGTTATTGTACCAAAAAGGCCTAGCATTCTGTCCGGTGAAGGTGCATTGAACACTTCAAGCTGGAGAAACTTCTCTTCGAGTCTCTCCACAGTGTTGAGTTGTGTTGTCGGGCAGTGTATGCTGCCTAGAGGATACGACTGTTTCCTTGCTGGAGAGATTCGAAGAGACGCAAGCAGTCAGTGGCGAATACTGACTGACTTGTCTTTATCGAAGAGTATCAGCCAAGTCTTGTTTCCTACGGCGCATGTTTCATCGTGTGATAATTGTTTGTTGACTGCTCGACTTGAAGCACTGATGGTCAAAATATGCTCCACCGCTAATGATTACCGTGTAGAACCGACTGTCCTTTGGAAGAACCGAGCGACAAAGTTCCCACATGTCATTAGTCAGATATCTGGAATACTAAGTAGATGAATGATACTTGCGAACGCTTCTCAAGGTGTTGACTCCTGCGCACCGCTGGAACTGGATTACATCTGATTGGACGGCTAGTGTGCTCCGTGTGATATTGCGTGATATCAAATAGTGATGTCCATTCCCAACAATACCGGAGTACAAGACATCACACGTCACACAAAACTGGATGCTCATTGCCAGCATGGTTCAGGTGAGAATCTGGGACGTGGTGATTTAGAATATTCAAAACACACACACACACACACACACACACACACACACACACACACACACACACACTGGCAAACACACGCACACGCGCGCTCATACACACACACGCACACGCGCGCTCACACACACACACACACACACGCACGCACGCACGCACATACACGGAAGATGATGCCACATATACCACTTCGTTGCTGACCTTTTGCAAACCAGGAAATCAAATGATTTGACCGAGGAGCGTACTTAATTTGTTTGGGAATGAGACTGACTCAGGCAGGTCAGCGGCTACCTGGGCAAGAGAAAGAAAGAACTATATTCGGCGTTTTACTGTCACCGTTTGCCGACACGCTATCGTTATTGCACACAATGCGGCTGTTTTTGAAGGAATTCCCCATTCCGTTTTACTTTCGGTCCCCTCCCCCCCCCCCACCCTCTCTCTCTCTCTCTCTCACACACACACACACACACACACACACACACACACACACACACACACACACACACACACACACACACACACACACACACTTTACTTACTTACTTACTTAGGCCCCTGGCTCCACGTGGAGCATAGGCCATCGACAACCCTTCGACATCGCACTCAGTTCTGGGCTATTCTTGCCACACACACACTTTACAGTACCTTAAATCTAGTCCCGATTAAAAAAAAAATCGGCCTCTGAACACACACTCTCTCTCTCTGTCCCGCTGTCTCTCTCTGTCCCGCTCTCTGTCCCGCTCTCTCTCTCTCTCTCTGTCTCTGTCTGTGTCTGTCTCTGTCTCTCTCTCTGTCTCCCTCTCTCTCTCTCTCCCCCCCCCACCCCACCCCCTCCCTCTGTGTGTGTGTGTGTGTGTGTGTGTGTGTGTGTTTACAACAGGGAAGTATTTCTGTGGCTACGCAACTTAACGGGAAGGCAGACGAATGCTCGTCTTGTTTTATTTTTATTTTTAATTTCTCGTCAGTCCCCGCATTGTCCACAACGCGATGCATACCCACACTGAGCAGAATCAGACTGAACATATCTAGTTGATGATAGTTTGAAGCTTAGCCTTGGCAGACTTAACATTCACCGAGTTGCGCTGCGTGGCTTTTGAGGGCTCTAGAGGCTTTTCACTGTGACGGAAGGTGTACGGGTTGTGTATGGGAAATCTGGGCATATTCAGTAAACAGGCCCTTTAGAAATCGTCTTTTTCAGGTTATTGAAGGTTTCGCGGGCTCACACGGACTCAGTGGAGAGTGTTATTTTCGTGTATTAGTAACGCCAAGCACTTTTTACACAGTGTTGTACGTATTCGTCGGCGGTCATGCGGAGAGGTTACGTTTCATCACCATCTCTCGCCCTCATGCTTTTGGGTAGGTAATTGATGATTTTTAATCTGTATTTAATGTATTTTTGATTCAGTGGGGACAGGGGCGCTGTATACTGTTCAATTTCCAGTGGTGTCTTTCCGTCTGTCGGCGCTGAAGGCAGCACATAGGTTGCGTCAGTTCTGTGGGGGAAACTCGGTTTGGGCCAGATATTTGTGCTGGCCTTGTTCTCGTTGCCCCGTCTTTGATATCACCCGTACGTGGCGGTGGAAAGGACCCCCAAACACCCTCATACCCACACAGACTGGCCGGGGATGAGGTGGGGGGGGGGGGGCGTTCTGTTACTTCCCGGCTCCTTGCCATGTTTTCACTGGTCACTTCTTTTATGCGCAAACGGAAAATGCGACTGCTTGCTTGCTTGCTTTCTTGCGTGCTTGCTTGTTCGCTTGGTTGGTTGCAGCTTAGCGTTCCAGCCGCAAGACTGATTGGAGACAGCCTTACTGAGTGGGCAGGTTTTGGGTGGAAGGGACATGTACAGTTAAACGAGCAGTCCAGCTGAACACTATTCAGTCCCGACAGACGTATAAATGACACAGGCAAGACACATCAGTTTCACACAGCCAGAGAAAATGGTCAACGTTGTGAAGCCAACTTAATTTCGGAGTAGGAGTCGGAGCGACGCTGATTGCCCGGCTATTAGAACTCTAGACTTCGCCTCAACTCGTACTAACTTAGTACGAGTTGAGTAAGACGTGTAACTGAAAGTGAAAGTTTTCTAGCCAGTGCTGGGCATGGCGGTGTAGTTATGAAATTGAAATGTGCTCCTAAAATTAACTGCTTCGGCCGCGCCCTGAGATAAGCTGTTTATATTTCATTCCCCTTGCGCTCGGGCGTGCTCTGTGTGTGTGTGTGTGTGTGTGTGTGCGTGCGTGCGTGCGTGCGTGCGTGCGTGCGTGCGTGCGTGCGTGCGTGTGTGTGTGTGTGTGTGTGTGTGTGTGTGTGTGTGTGTGTGTGTGTGATCGGTGCGTGCCGGTGCATTCTGTAGTAGTTCCCCCCGCCCGTCCGATAAAGGACCTGTTTGGTTTTACACCCGGAAGTTGCATCCGGCAGTTTTGTATTGCTAAGCGTCGTGTTAACACTAACAGTAACGGGACTGCAAGTGGTGAATACAGCTAGCTGAGTCAAGTTTTGGTACATGTGCTGACTGATGGTTATGGTGAGTCCTAAGTTCAGTGGTTTTCGGGTGACGTAATGTTTAACCTCAAGTATATATTCGAAACGTTAGGATTTCCAGTGTTTCCGCAGTGTTGTGTTTGATACAACTGTACACGCAATATATCGTTGTACACTGACGTACAGTTTTGCATCGACCTTCGTTCTATCTGTTTCGCGGAGTAGGGCTAAGAACTTGTTTGTTTGTCTGTTGGTCTCAGTGTTTGTATTGCATGTATGTTTGCTAATGTAACTTGGGAGTGATTTTTTTTTTTAGCTGTGGCGGAGGGTAGGGTTAGGGGATTGTTTATACCGATTGGGCGGTCGGTGGTCTAGTGGTTAAGAGGCTTGTCACCAATGCGAGAGGTCAGGGGTTCGAGTCCCACTCGGGGCAAAGAATTTTTCCTTCTCGTATATGGCACCGATCATTCGGGCCGATCGTCGGGGGTTCTCTCCGTGTACTCCGGCTTCCTCCCCCTTTGCTTTGGAAATGTTCAGCCCTCAATTTTTTTTTTTTAAATTGCAATTCTAAATTCCGAAACTTAAAGAGCTGAGCTGACCCTTCGCACCACATCATTGTAATGTGTTTATGTCCTGTGTGTGAGAGAATGTGTGTGATTCACGTGAGCATGCGTGTTGGGTTCAGTTCGCGGCGCTTTGTTCCGATTGATGAAATTGGGCAAAGCGCCTATACAATACTCTTTCTTATTATTATTATTGCTGCCGGAATTGCTTTGCAGTATCAGGGGGAAATGTGTGTGTGTGTGTGTGTGTGTGTGTGTGTGTGTGTGTGTGTGTGTGTGTGTGTGTGTGTGAGACAAGGGGGAGGGACTGAAAGTGAAACTGAATTTTATTTTGAAACGATAAAACGCTATACATAAACAGAAAAGAAAGGTTCTGTATGCAGTGCAAAAACCTATCTGTCGTATTTTGGTAGAAGAGTAACTGCGTTGAACAACTCTTGCAAGGGAGATAGTCGGAGAACCAGCAGGGGTCCGTACCGCGCACTCGCCTATAATTACTTCCCTTAGATAAGGCGACGCATTTCACGTGATTTATCAAGACAGCCGTACACTGTGACTGAAATGTTTACTATTACAGGGGCCATGATAAACTGGACAGTGCGGTGGGTGAATGACACAGAGAATAGTTCACACAGGGAATATTAATTCTCCATGCTGGCTGCTAGCCACAAACCGGTTTCAGTTCTCAGTCGGACTGGAGTGATTGATGCATGAAATTCAACGCTAATCAACCGGCTCTCAGAGACGGATTGCGTTGATTCTCCGCAGTCTTCTCACAGTTTATCACACATTCTGATGTACGTTTTCAGTCAGTAGAGACCACGGAGGAAGTCCGGCGGGAGGTTATAGAGGGGGGGGGGGGGGGGGGGGGGGGGGAGCGGTATAAAGTACCCATCAGTCCATCACTGGAGACAAGGTTTATCATTTGGCAGTGCCTGCTTCTAAAGAGATACTAGCTTTTTATGACCGGCGCTGTACATAGCTGAAATATACGATTTTGTTATCCGGAACATTTCCAGCCTCGCAGAGTTTCAGATTTATAGTCTGGCTGCTATTTATGGTCGTTTGACGTAGTGCTTGATAAACTCAGATATGGCGTAAAAAAAAAAAAAAAAAACCGTCCAGGCCGTGTATTTTTAGCTCACATCAAGTCTGGGAGAGGCTTGGGCCATTCATAAAAGAGACCCACAGGAACATGTATGCACGGTGTGAGTATCAGGAGGGGCCAGAGGTATGTCGGTTGTTGGTGTGTGGTGCGCGTGTACTGAACGGTAGGGTGCAGAGAGAGAGAGGGGAGGGGGTTAAATGCACACACACATGCGCTGTTGCGGCACAGTTCCTCTGTAAGGATTGAAGCAACCCCAACTCACACTTTCAGTGCACGCGCGCTCGCGCGCACGCACGCACGCACACACACACACACACACACACACACACACACACACACACACACACACACACACACACACACACACACAGATCAGCAGTAAAGTGTGTGTGATGTACGTGCGTGCGTTCCCTTTCGGGCCATCCCGGCCTGTCCCCCACCCCCACTACCACCCCCCCACCCCCACCCCTACCCCCACCCCCCCACCCCCTACCCCCACCCCTCCGCAAAAAAAAAGAAAAAAAAAGTAATGTTTCCTCACTCAGTTCTCCACCACTCCCAGCAAGCCTTTCCTTCTTTATGCCAGTGTGTTGATGAAACAATGCGGCCACCCGTGCACCCTGACTTACGTGGCACGGTAATCTTCCCCATCAGTAGGAGGCTGGCAGACAAAGGCCGGGCCAGATGATTCCACTGATAGCTTAACTCACTCTCTTGTGGGCGTAATAACGCCGCCAGGCCTAGTGCTGAAACAAGCATACACATGTTATGTGCAGTATACAGAAGATCGGTACATGTATACACTACTGTATGAAGATACCTGTAGACTTTGTAGTATTGACTGTGTACTTGGGGTATCTGTGTGACCGATGTAATCAGGGCCCGTATGTAAAAGTCGAGGTTAATTTAACCCACGGCTACGGGCCTAACCCAGACTAAGACAGAAGAAACCCAAAAGCAAAATTAAATTTAAAAAAAACCAAAACAACAACAACAACAGAAAGCGAAGGAAGGAAGAAAAAAATCCTTCTATAACGGTTTAGGCACTTTGCTGGAATGGGCCCGCTTCTTGATTTAAAACAAAAAGACAACAGAAAATTTAACCCTAGAGCTAGTTTAGTTTGAGGTTAGACTCTAAACCCAGGGCTAAAACCCCTAACCTCGACTACTACATACGGGCCCAGAAAAACGCCATGGTTTGGGAAGGGTTCTGGTCATTGACTGAAATGAATGGGAGGTTCTAATTTGGCTTCATGTTACGTCTTGCTCTGTGCATTGGGGTGGGGGGGGGGGGGGGTATCAGTTATGGCATCTTTATAACATGCCTTTGTTTGGTTTTGTTGTTGTTTTTAAGGTGTGTTTTGTGTGGTTGTTGCTTTTTCCAGTAGTGTAGTTGACGTAGCCAGCTCTTAAGCTTACTTGGTTTAACCTGACTGGCGCATGGATTAATGACAGGTTGAAAACAGGTTGAGTATCTGACTATTTCAGTGCGATCGTGTCGTCCAAATAGTAATTCGTAGTTAGTGTGATTGTTCTTTTTATTTCAGTGCGTTTATTCGGATAGTTCAGTGTGATAGTCTGAATAGTTCAGTGTGATTGTCATAATACTTCAGTGTAATTGTCCGTATTGTCCGAAATAGTTCAGTGTGATAGTCTGAATAGATCAGTATGATTGTCATAATATTTCAGTGTAATTGTCCTTATTGTCCAAATAGTTCAGTGTGATAGTCTGAATAGATCAGTGTGATTGTCATAATACTTCAGTGTGATTGTCATTATATTTCAGTGTAATTGTCCTTATTGTCCAAATAGTTCAGTGTGATAGTCTGAATAGATCAGTGTGATTGTCATAATACTTCAGTGTGATTGTCATTATATTTCAGTGTGATTGTCATTATATTGCAGTGTGATTGTCATATTTCAGTGTGATTGTCACAATATTTCAGTGGTTCTGGGAATCCCTTCACCGACCTAGTTCCCGTGGCCCATTTACCTATATTTCCAGAACCAGAAAGAAAAATGCCAAGACCTCAAAACAACGAACAAACAAATGCTTTCTGGCAAAGAGTGAAACAGTGGTTTAGTTTGACAGAGGCTGTAGCAGCTTCTCGCGACAAATCACGTCTCGTACGTTACGATGAGAGAACTGCTGTCGTCGGCTAGTTGTCTAGTTTGGCACTGGATTAGGGTCACCCGCCACCATTTTTTCTACTCCAGGAGTCATGCCAATCCTCTCAGTCTTTTAGCTTTGTTCCTGATTCTTTGGTAGAACACAAGGTGGTGTACGGCAGGAGGTGCTGTCGAACTAGATTATAGAACTGGGAAAGTACGGTTTGCTTGCTGGGTGTTGTTGTGTGCGCCTCTACAGGTAGGGTTGGATGGAGATACGGGGTTTGGCTGGTTGGTTGTTTGTTTGGGTTTTTTTGTTTGTTTGGGGTTGTTTGATTTTATGGGTTTTTTGTTTTGTTTTGTTTTGTTTTGTTTTGTTTTGTTTGTTTTGTTTTGTTTTGTTTTGTTTTGTTTTGTTTTGTCTTTGGTTTTGTTTTGTGTTGGGGGGGGGGGAGGGGGGCGGGGGGCTTTTTATGATTACTTGGTTTTGCTTGGTTTTAATTCTGTTTGGTTTCCTTTGGAGTTTGTTGTTTTTATTGTATTTATTTATTTATTTATTTATTGGTTTGTTGGTTTGTTTGTTGGGTGGTGTATAGGGAGTGGTGTGGTGGTGCCCACAACACAACGGCTCCCTGAACCTCTTCTAGCTTTTACAGGAAGTTAGCTTCAAATGTCACGTCCGTCATCACCTGATCTTGGTCCTGATTCCCCCCCCCCCCTTTTTTTTCTCCTTTCTTTCTTTTTCTTTTCTTCTTCCCCCCCCCCCCCCCCCCCTTTGTTTTTTTACCCGTATTTCAGGAAAATTTGACCATATTCTTTGACCATAAAAACTTGTCATTGACTTTCATTTCTTGTTTCTGTGTATGTGTGCAGAGAAGACGGCGGGCTCTAAGATGCTGAAGAAGGCCCGGTCGTTCCGTGATGACATCAAGGTGCGGATCAAGCGGCGCCCGTCCACTGGCGTCCAGCAGATGATCCCCGACAACAAGAATGTCAAGGTCAGGGGCAAGGGAGACAACCCTTCTGGCGACGAGCTCGACGGCGATGACGTGAGTAGAAAGGGACACAGCGAGTGTGTGTGTGTGTGTGTGTGTGTGTGTGTGTGTGGTGTGTGTGTGTGTGTGTTGTGTGGTGTGTTGTGGTGTGTGAAAGGGGGGGGGGGGGGGGTAGACGGCGTGACAGGAATAAGAAATATTGAAAAAATCCAGGATAAAGTTTACTTGCATTGCGCAAGAGACAGGTCCGTTCCGTAAATTGCGGATTTTATTTGTTACATAGTTGTCACAGGCGATTTGCTTTTTCATGTGTATGTGAAGCTGTCAGCCTGTTTCATTTTTGGTTGTTGCGCGCAAACACTGGGGTTATGCCCCAAATGTATCGTTTGCATCTGTCGGATTCTTTTCCCTTCTCTCCCATAAACAGATTGTGGCATAGCACGCTTTGTATACATTTGCTTTCCAGTGTGTAGTACAAATGTGTTTTTCATCATAATCCAGCGTATGCTGAACAATAGAAATTATAAAGACCATAACTGGTATGCACGGAGAACTTGGGTAATTCAACAATCCACCAACGCCCAGGTCTCAGTAAGATTTATTTCCGTGATATAATTATATATGCATACACCTTCCAACAATGGTCTAGGTTCCGCAGCATGTGGACGAAGTACCCAATAGAAGGAAAGGTTAAGAGTCATAGAGGGCAGCAGCAGGTCATTGTTTTCAGCTGGCCTCTGGCGGTCTTTGGTTCATCAGAACCACTTGCGTGTACCCGAGTGCCCGAGCTTTCATGAGGGTCAAAATCGGATCAGGATGAGAGTACGGGGGGGAAAAAGGATATAGTGGATATTCCGTTGTTGTTTGCTAAGTATGCGTCCAAGAAAACAGCAAAGAATTTTTTTTTTTTTTTTTTACAGATTAATACCGAGTTTGCACACGTTCTTCGTTTCAGTCAGTGTTTGTTTGTTTGGGTTTTTCGGTTGTTGCTGTTGTTTATGTGTTTGGTTTTTGTGTCTTTTGGATAAATACATGGATATTAGTCAAGTGTAGTGTCAACAGTGCACCGTGACGTCACCATATTGTCTTCACCCCCAGCACACACCTTCCCACCCTACTCGTCCCATGTTCTCATCCGCTTGAAGCAACATTTCCTTGTTGTAAAAATACTGCTGATCAGTGCTATGCAGTGCTTAATTTGTTTCCTTGGGCGCCTGTGTGAGCAATGCAAACTCCATTAATTTTGCTTCCGGCTCGGTCTGGGTTAAAATTCAATTAGGTTTCTGGGCTACTCGTACAAACACATGCAGGTACACAAGCTGTGTATTCAGACACGCCGTTCTTTATATTTAGGGGGGGGGGGGGGGAGCAAAATTGAAAATTGATGAACTGTTTGGAGGACTGATCTAAACACGTGTTCTCAGTGTAAACAGGGTTTGGATGAGAACCTGACAAACTTCAACTTTGGATCCATTTCTGTTGTACATCGTAAAGGGTCTTCGATAAAAGTGGGTCCTCATTCAACTAGATGTTACTTCAATCCTGAAATAAAGATCGCAGACAACTGTTTATTAAATATATGCGTCTATTTCTGCCCGAGCATAAGCAGAGCCGTAGAGTGCAGCTGCATTACCAGCGGCCGAGTGTGTCTTCAACTTTGGCCGAGCCATTTCTATCGTTTTATATCGTAAAGGTTCTTCGTTAAAATTGGGCCCTCATTCAACTAGACGTTACTTCAGCCCTGAAATAAAGATCGCAGACGACTGTTTATTAACTATGCGTCTATTTCTGCGCGAGCCGTAAGCAGAGCCGTAGAGAGTGCAGCTGCATTACCAGCGGGCGAGTGCGTCTAAATGCGGCATAACGTTGCCTCAGTATGGCCGGATGTGTACAGCGTTTATCAGGAAAACATTTATTCTCCCCCAAAAACCACTTTCAGACTGCCCGTACACAGTGAAAGGAAGGTCACAGAAAATAAATGGGCGGCGGGGGAAGGAAGTGGAGGTAGGGGGGGGGGTTGGGGTTGGAGGGAAGGAGGAGATAACGGTCAATTACCTCTATAAACAGAAATTTATTTTCGGAATACGGCTATTTTGCCCTTGCTGTTCGAGTCAGCCTCTGAAAAGGCCCTTCTACTGTGTTTGGCCCCCACTTCAGGTTTTTACTGAACTAAATGTCTTTAAAAAAAAAAAAAAAAAAATCTGTGGTTGTGGTTGACTTTCGGTCGCTTCTGTGCTGTAAACCCGTTCTGAGTGGTCACCTGTATTACTGATGTAACCCCCTGTCAATTCTATATACAGAAAGTTATTTTAGGATTACGGCTGTTTTGCCCTTGCTATCCGATTCTGCCTCTGTAAAGGTCCTTTTACTGTGTTTGGCCCAACTTCAGGTTTTACTAAACTCAATTGTCTTCTAAACATCTGTGGTTGACTTTCGGTCGGTTTTATGCTGGAGAACCTTCCTGAGTGGTCACCTGTATTACTGATGTAACACTCTGTTAGTAATCTATGGACGCTTTGTACCCCTGCCCTTTGACCGATCAATAGAGGGTTTTTTTTTGTTTTTTTTTTTGTTTGGTTGGTTTTTTTTAACCTCAGTTGCATGTAGGTCCGCTTCAAGTTCAAGCCAAAGAAAAAGAAAAAAAAGTTTTTCCCCTCTCTTTTTTTTTAAAAACTGGGCTGAGCGTTCCGATCAATAGAGTTGACTAGACGCGTATTTTGGCTTATATTGGAGCAACGACAGCACACAGGCGGCCATAATTTTACACGTGTCCTAATCGTATGATGCTTGTGACACCGTAAGCAGTCCAAGTCTGTCTTTTGAGACGTGGTAAAGTCAGCTCGGTCCTTTTCAGAAGGCATTTTCAGGCCAAAGGTTTCCTGTTGCTCAAATGACCCAGTCTCATGGCGACCTGTTTACTGAAGAAGGCCACTGACGTCTTGCGGTTTCTTTAGGCAGGTGCTAGGTTCGCTGTCTACGTAGTCAGACAGTGCAGAACCATTTACTGAAGCATGGTTTGAAATCATATTAGCTCCGTTCCTTCCAAGTAATTTTGGGGTTAGGCATGAGTGGCCTCACAAAACAAAACAAAAACAAACAAACAAAATCATTTATTTTATTTATGTCTGCATGGATTTAAAGTTGGCTTAGTGGGAGAGCTGCACTTTGGTTTGCTGCAGTAAGAACCGTTAAAGAACTGTTAAATGTCCACACACACACACACACACACACACACACACACACGCACACGCACACACACGCACACTTAACATCAACCTTGGACAAGACCAAGTGTTTCCTGCCCATTGTTCTCTTGTTCGTTGCATGTTTGGTTGACCATTTGGTGTTCTGATCTGGTTTCTCTATTACACTGTCAGTCCTTCTGATTTCAAGTTTTTCATTCAAGGCCAAAACCGAAAAAGTCAAAAACGTGGGATACACGTGCGCGGTACAAAGTGTGTAAAGCGGTGGGGTTTTTTTTTTTGTTGTTTTTTTTTTTTTTTTTTTTTGCTGCCCCAACTCTTTGCCAGCTCCTGTGGTGTTCCTCCCAGGTGATGGGTGGAACCCACGGAGGACTCGGAAGCTGGGACAATTTTTATTATGCATGATGATGGAGATGAGGATGATAGTAAGATGATGCTCATTGGGCCCATAGCACACCCGCTCTGGGTAAGAGCCAACCTAGGTAGGAAAAATCCCGCTTGCCTCGGCTGGGATTCGAACCCGGGTCTCCCGGTCCATGATCCGAAGTGTTAACCACTACACTACGGGGGCCGGTATGTGTAAAGCGGTGTTAATGTTGTTTGCAAGTGTTTTCCACGTCAGGTCTGGACCCGCGGGGGCTGATGGTGTGGGTAGGTGGTTTATCAGTGATGACAGACAAAGCGAGAAAAGACATTTTGCTTGGAAAACGAGTTTACGGGATCTTGACAGAATCTCTGGAACAAAGCCGCAATCACCGCCCGAAAATCCCGGCGTCCAGAAACAGGGTTGGTGTAGTAAAAATCTGCACCAGAACAGGAACGAAGTATTATATCCGGGTCGACGGCAAACAGAGAAATCTTGTTCTGTGACAGCGTAGAGACGAAAGCCATCAGCCGGATGGAGCAAAAAACATAACAGACCCGACGCGATGTCTGTGAGTCTTGAGTGACGCTCCCCTTACTTTCGCTAGTGTGGGCGACACATTCATCAGATTGCCGGTCGTTAAGCTCAGTCTCGACAGTAGCCTAGTATGCACGGCTGTAGCAGACGCAGTGCTCTTCGCCTCGCGTTTCGGTGTCTGGTGGCTCAGTACCAGCCCGTGCCGGAGAGGTTGAAACCTTTTTGTATTTTAAATAGCGCCAGGTGAGACAGCACTGAGGCAGCTCAAAGATTTGTGAGCTTAGGAATGTTGGGAGATGGGTCTTTAACCAGCCGGCAGGTCCAGATAAGGTCTCCGGCGTCGTGTTGCGGTCTATAGCTACTTTGGCACAGAAACAGTCAAGCGGTTGTTGCGACCGCCTGAACCCCATTCCCCGTCACTAAGGAAAAAGTTTGACAAAGGATGTCGTGAAGTTTGACAGACTTTCCCCCTCTATCGCTCTGGCTGTGGACAGGGGAAGTAACAAGGGGCACGAGTTATCTCCCTGCTCCAGCCAGAAGTGAGTTATCTGGCATCGCGTGTTGCGGCACTTTATGGAGGAGTGACTGCACACAGTAGATACGGGAGGGCAAACATTGCAAATGACACCAATAAAAAAAAAATTATTATCTCAGATCACACCAGCCTTTATAAAAGCTTTGAGTGTCTGTGAAAACTGCACTTACTCCATAAGGGAACGGGTTTCGCTTGTTGGCTGGTACTGCCGAGCTGTTCCAGACTTTTAAATGGACGTGTTTTTTTATTACAGGAGATAGATGCTTCTTTCATTGTTCCAGGCTCCGCCAGTCTCAGTTGTGCCTTTTGATGGAATCAAATTTACGACGCGTTTTTTTAAAGTTGACGACTATGTTTGTGTGGATTGTCTGTTTTTGGACAGGGAAAGCGAGAAGTATATAACGATTATGATGTATATCATTTGTATTATAATTACAATTTTGGGGGTGAATGAACTGGGATATTTCTCAGTACGAGCCGATACGTTGCTTTCTTCTGGGGAAGGTTCCGACGCGTCCCTCTGTCTTGAACGAAGCGGTTCACCACGATCATCACTACATTAACACCCACACGTGCGCCAAGTAAACTGTTAATGTAAGGACAGGTGATGTACTTCACTTTGTTCCTGGCAGAGTCAAACAGCCAATGGGCGTGGCGTATCCAAATGGTACAGTCCGTATATATACACGAGGATATTCAACCTTTTAGGAAGAACTATCTACAGTTCACTCCAGTTTCTGCAGGATCGCACTAGTGTTTTGATTTCTGCGAAACCGCGGCTGAGCTGTTCATTGATTTATTTTGGTTTGTCCTCCTTTTTAACAGTGTGAGGTAATCATCGACTGGAACGAAGGTGTGACTGGTGTTGTGAGGTAAGAAGGAGGAAGAAGAAGGGGAAAAAAAATTGAGGAAAAATTCTTGGGGCTCGGCTGGGTTTATTTGGACGTTCCTTCCTTGTTTCCATAATTCACTGAGATTGGCCTAGCTTGCAAAGAGTGGCTTCCCATTCGAATTCCGTGTTCTTTGAAATCGGTCTGTCTGTTTAGTGTGTAAATGACAGGCAGCACCTCATAGAAAACAGTTCTGATGTATGCGGAGAAAGTTTGAGTCAGAAATTCTTGAGAGCAAGGAACTTCTCAGGAGTACTACACGTGGTCGTGCATGTGGACCTGGGATACAGTGTTACCTCGGAGTGTTGTGCTTGTCGAACTGTGGAATTATTCCGAAAATGAGAAGTTACGTGTACAAGGTGGCACAAGTCCACGAAGAGGGTGGTTGGGACAGGTGCCATTGTGTAGTGTCCAAACCAAGACGTCGCAAAAAGGTATGTAAATTATAATACGAACTAACACTTTCCGGTGTGTGTGTGTGTGTGTGTGTGTGTGTGTGTGTGTGTGTGCGCGCGCAGGTATGAGATACGAACTAACACTTTCCGGTGTGTGTGTGTGTGTGTGTGTGTGTGTGTGTGTGTGTGTGTGTGTGTGTGTGTGTGTGTGTGTGTGTGCAGGTATGCGATACGAACTAACACTTTCCGATGTGTGTGTGTGTGTGTGTGTGTGTGTGTGTGTGTGTGTGTGTGTGTGTGTGTGTGTGTGTGTGTGTGTGAGAGAGAGAGAGAGTTGTTTTCAGCAATGTGTTGTGTTTTTCTGTACTAGGAATCTTCACGCATCAGTGGGGAATTTCCCGGCGTCACTCGTTGGTTGTTTACCGTTATTATGTTAGTTGTTGCTGCTGCTGTTGTTTTGCTTTTGCTGGTGGTGTTAACACGTTTGTTTATTTGCATGTTTGACGGACTCCTCAGCGCGAGAGGAGGAGGGAAAGCGTAGTCAGTATAGTCAGTAGAGTGGTAAAGTGTTTGGAGTTATCCACGTAGTAATCATTTAATGATTTCTGTCGGCGTATGAGCTCCAGCGTCTCGTGACTTTTAATTCTGGCCTACATACATAATTATTCACCCGCTGACAAGAACGGTTCACGTGAGAAACTACCAGCTCATGTCGCAAGCATTTCCTCCAGTTCAGCGTGAAGGGAAACTGCACTTACAACGTAAGCGTGGTTTTGTCGAAAACTAGCATATACTTCCTAGAGCGAGGAAATGACGACGGTCACTTTGAAGTCTTTGGTAAACCGCTTTGCACTTTCTGAAACTTGTCTTTGAATTGACATTCTCTGTCATTCGTATTTCTTGAACCGCCGTTGTAAGGTTGCTTTAACTGTTTTGTGTTTTTTTTCCCATTATGTTCGTCTTGTTTGTGCTCAAACTGTTTCTCTGTATTTCGTCCAGTGCAACGAAATAAATCTGTTCAAATCAATTGACATTGAAGGCGTGGTCAAGCCAAATGCTCAAATGTCCAAAGAAACGTGAAGCATAATTTCACGCTAGTTCCTGTCCAGAAACTGTGACAGGCCGTGGCCAGCGACTGATAGAGTGCCGTTCTCGGGTCAACCTCAGTCTCAGATCAGATCAGTGTTCGGATTGCTTTCCTCATGATGCCAATCGAACGTTAAGCACTGATGCAGCAGTACATGCTCTACAAGTCAGTGTTTTTTTCCCCAGCACTGAATTCCTGGAATTTCGTGTTCTGAGTAACTGCGTGAAGAGATGTTTACTTTAAAGTGTAATCAGAGTACACTCGTTAGCCGGCAATAAACTGAACAAGTATTTCCCATTAGACACTGATGTAGACATTCAGACAGTTTTGCCTTCCCGCCTTCCTCACTGCTTGGTTAGTATGGCTCAGCCTAGTTTCAGTGAAGATTTGAAGTCAGTCCGAGTCAGTGCCGGAGACTCCCTTGACTGATGTGGAGCAGTAACTCAGTGTGTCAGTTGTGATTCTGGTTGCGGTTTGGTACAGACTTAGCATTCAGTATTATCCGTCGCTTCAAGAATACTGGCGATGCTGTCGTCCTGTTTCTATTTCCGTTTGGAACGTGGCCGAGATACGAATAGAAGTCTTCCTGTGAAAAATCCGTCCGTGCACAAGATCACAAAGAGGCAGAGGCGTGTACTGGAGCGATCGGTGTTACCGTGCTCCGCCCGGGTCAGCGCACACTAGCAGTATACTCACAGCTGTGAAGGTCTGCTCGACCTGATCGCAACATCCTTTTGTAGTGGCGTGGTGTGCACCAAGTGTGCCAAAAGGCGCTCTTCAACATGTTTTGTCCTTTGCCGAACTGGAGGGGCAACATCAGCATGTTACTGACAACGCTAGATCGGCAGAGCTGCTCCGATTTGATGTTCCAACACCGATGCAACACCAGTTGAGTGATCGCTGGTCTGTTCGTTCGTCTCTCTTTCTACTTGTAGGGAGACAACCGGCATCAGAAAGTTCGTCTGTCGTGACGTAATTCGCTTTTAACATACAGTGCAGTACTTAGTGGGCACGTGCTGTACACTCCAAGACGGCATTCATTTTGGTCGCAGGTTCTTCTTGCCCGGGCCCCATGGGCTCGCCTTCACGCGGCGGGGCTGATTTCGCCAAGCTTGCCCACCCCTTTTGCTCTTTCTTTACTGTTATTTCTGCCTCCATCGGTCCATTCACCTGTGTTTTCCTCTCTTAAAGTCTCCTCCGGGGGGAGGTCAGTAAGCGGGTGTCTGCTGACCCTTGGTCCAGTGAGACATCTGAGAGTCGTTTCTGAAGGCCGACTTCACTGGATTCCCCCCACCTGGTCTTCAGCCTGGCGGGCTTTGTTCGCAGCGCCCTGCTGGTGCTGCTGAACACCTGTCACGTTGAAGACCTTCACAACGCACCCCTCTCTGGTGCGTTGTTTTCCCGAACCGCCTCACGGCGGGGAGGTTCCGTGTTGGAGCGGTCTGTTCTCCAACTGCCTCCCAGGCATGTTGTCTTCATTGGCAACTGAGGAATTTTCCTTCCTACCTCTCAGTCTATCCCTCACCAGCCCATTCGCCTGTCTCTTTCTCTTTAAAACCTCCCGAATTTAGCCGCTCTGTCCTTCCTCTCTTCTCTCAGCTGATTTCTAAGTTCGGCCCTTTCATCTATGTTTCTTCTTTTTAACTCTTTGACGACGAAGCACAATTTCTAACTATAGGAAATCGTGTGTTAGAAATTGCGCTCCGTCGTCAAAGAGTTAACCTCTCACTCACGTCTGCACTACCAGTGGTTAGGAATAAGTGATGTTGGGCATATGCTGCGAACTGGTTTATTGCGCCTAGGAGATGATAAGTTGCAATATTTGCTGTATATGCGCTTAGTATTTATCTTTGTTTTACCTAGTTGTAATTGTCGTTTGTTTCCTTCGCTTTTTTGTAACCGGGAGTTCGATAAATTAGCATGAAGGTGCAGCGTCTCCTGCATGTCCTAGGTTTATATTGCCCCGTAGACCAGTCTGCATCCTTTGTCCAACGTTACATTTTTGTTTTTTTCATGTAGTGCAGGCACACTCAGCCGCGAATTAGTCTTTGTGGCTTGCGCGGCTTTAAGCCCTAAAAACTCACTCACTCTTCTTGCCCGGCCTCTGTTGGAAGGGAGACAAATATCACTTGTGAAGATAGAGAATATTGCTTCCCTTAGACTGTGAAACTGGTCGGACTGAGTAAGCATCCCTCAGCTCTTCCGAGTCCCCCGTCCTTTCCAAGAAGGTTGATATGCTTTGCACATTTTTACATCATCAAATGCTGCATTACGACAGCGGTATGGTACCTTTGGTGCGTATCACCGCGCTACATCCGTCTGTGAAAGAAGGAAAAGTTCACGCCTACAGGTTTACGCCTGAGGAAGTATGTGTGTGGAAACTCTGCAGTCTGCACTGATCATTTGGAGTTAGAAATGGAGTACACGTCTAGAGTATAGTGGATTGGCCTGGCGTCCGATCCGAATTTCTTGTCAGTGTTCGAAAAGGATGTTTCTACAAGCTGTCGGTATAGCTGATTCATGTTTCTGCCGGTGCTCCCACTTATTTACCTGTGTTCATATTGTGTAGATCGTTTGCCCGATTGAATAAAGTAATTACGCATAGCTGTTGAGTACAATCACTCTTGCACAGTCACTGACTTAGGCTTCTGTTTGTTAGCTTCAACGATAGGTTGAGCTGTCATTCCTGACTCTTGTAAGAAGTTTAAGTTCAAACTTTACAGTAGTCAGTGTGTCGTTTTACAGACAGTGCATTGAAAGTCAAGACGGGGGGCGCGCAGACACACACACACACACACACACACACACACACACACACACACACACACACACACACACACACACACACACACACACACACACACATCAACATATAATTATACCAATACCATGACTGGATATTTTTGCCTATTCATTGAGTGGTCAGTTTATCAGCTGTTATCGTGTCTGTTTTGTGTGCACCTCGGCATAAGGCCAGAAGACCTTTCTATCTTCTTAGCGTGCACACTCACACACACACACACACACACACACACACACACCACACACACACACACACACACACACACACACACACACACACACACACACACACACACACACACACACACACACACACACACACACCACAGACCACATACCCACACACTGTACGGCACTGTTCCACTGAACAGACAGGAAACGGGAGGGCCGGAGAGAGAAAGAAGCGTGTGCGGTTTTACGTACCGACATATCAGCTTCAGCATCGGCGGGAGGCGAGATATTTTGTTTGGGAGAAAGGAATTCAGTTTTTCACATCAACTGGCGGTCGGCAGTGCTTGGCGCCTGCGGCAGACTTCGTCAGTCAGGAGAGAGAAAGAGAGAGAGAAGGGGGGAGGGTAGATGATGATGATGTTATTCTTTCTGCTGGCAAACTTATTTTGGATGATGCCAACGTGAAACGGGAGGAGAGAACGCAATACCCAATTCTGGACTGGAGCCGTGATGGAACGCGACTCGGCCTGACGGCATTGTCTTTGCGGCGGTTCTTCAAGGTTGGCTAGGTTGCGTAACTGACATGCACTAAGTGTATGGATGTTCAGTGTCAGTTGCGTAACGCATGAAGTGTAGATAACTATTGTTGTGACTCACAGAGTTCATTCGCGACAGCTTATATGACGCGTGATTAAGAAGTGGTGCTTATTGGCCTCGTTAAACTTGAAATTATATTGCGAATCAGCGTAGACCGGCAACGATTGACAGGGTTGGAATCAAGTGAAATCAATCTGTGAACGTGTGAAAACATACCGTTGAATGCTCATTGATGTTTTGTGACTGAGGTCACAAGGCTGAACTGATTGTGCTTCAATGTGGATTGTGAACGTGTGAAACTGTGAATTTTAAAAGCATTCTTATTTCTTGGGTTCAGTTTGTCATTTGGTGATAGCAGCAGCAGCTGAGACTGAGTGTGTAGTGGAGAGAACGTTGTCAGTAGAACTCTTTAACATAATTATGTCACGTGGGTCGTAATATCTTCATGATATACACGCGGTACCCTATGAGACCAGAACGCCTGCAGCTTCACTGAGGTTCTGTTGGAGAAGAAAAGTATAGAACCAATAAGACGACAAACTGGACAATCATCGTTGAGTCTTTAGAACGTCTGAATGATTCTATTCAGTGACGTGTACGTAACTAGCCAGAGATCACTAGATTCTTTCAACGTCTTCAGTTGTGCGTCACGGTAACTGACGCTGAATGCTTACACTGAGCAAACAGTATGTTTCGGAAGCCAAAGTAACATTCTGGGCAAAACAAGCGATTCGATTACAAGTTTCTGCAGGTAAGTCTTGGCGTTACGAACGCGCTGAAAGATTGAAGACAGTAAAAAAAAAATAAAAAAAAAACCATGAGGCAAACCGCTGTCTGTGTTATGCAAAGGTAACCGCACTCGGAGCAACATGACTGTGCAGTCTGACAGCTGCAGGGAGATGACTCAGAGAAGAAAAGGAAAAGTGATCTCCCTTCGACATCTTGGAAACGCATCATCGCGGTGATTAGACGTTGCAGACGTTGGTGCATGTCAGTGACGTAGCGACGTTGCTGCTTCACAGCTTTGTGAGCGCATATTGCAGATTTCCAGTTTCCACCCATCGTTATTTCGCTGTCGTACTTCCTCTGTCAGTTGTGCTGGAAAGAACACTGTGGAGTGTTTCGTGGATGGTCATAGTGCCAGCTGTATTCGCACCGGCATCAGTATTATATAGTATGTGATGGTCAGTCAGTCGGTCAGTCAGTGTGACAGTGTATTTAGAAAGATGTCCTTTATTTTATCAGTATTTAATCTGTTGGATCGTTTTACCTCCTCCTCGGAGAAGCATTGATCTGGAGAACAGTGCCTGGAGTGAGAAAGCTCACAGAGTGCTTTTGTTATGATGCAGTTGTAAAATGTATTTGGAACAGTTTCCGTCTTAGTTGAGCTCAGTGCACTGTGGAAAGGAGAACTTGTCGCACAGCATTCACGGACTGAAAGAGTAACGGTGCTTTTGAATTAAATTGAAAAACGACAGGGTGAAAGGAAAAGTGAGGTAGGTGCGCTGAAAACAAGGTACTTAGTATGGCACAGCATTCAGAAGATGGGAACTGAATTTGTTCCACAACATGTCATTGTTTTCTTTGGTAAGATACCATGCATTTTCACAAATACAGATGTGCACGCGTACGTGGTATGCACGACTGTATATGAACGTTTTCGGTCGTCAAGTTTTTGTCAAAAGTGATTCCCACTGATCCGCTGAAGTTGAAATCCGTTTAGTCACCCGTCGACATATTCAATCTCGTGAACCGCCGGTATAAAATTGAATCTGTTCAGTCATCTCGGAAGCTGTCCCCGGAAGGAACGTTCATTTTTATCATCCTGGGTCAAAACGCGTATTTTTATCACCCTACACAGACCGCCTTTGAACTTTGAAGTCAGTTGGCGTAACACAACTTGCATCTTCCCCTCAGGCTCAGACCGAAGCGTTCCCCCCCCCCCCCCCCCCTTGACGGACAAAATGTGAGCTCTAAACTCTTCGCGTAAACCTTTCTCGAGTCTTGTCTCTCATTACCGAGAAAAAGAGACTAAGAAGTTGGTTACGCAGATTACCCCCAGCGCTCTCGACTGGCGAGACCGTGTACCAGTATACCAGCAGCCTGCTAGCTTGAGATGATCATTATAGAAATCCCGTTGAAGTGGCCCCCGTGGTGAACAGTTTGCCTTTTTTTTTTTTTTTTTTTTTACGTCTTAAAGCGCGTGCGACGAGGACATCTGGAAGCCATCGTGATAGTTTGTGTGTGCCTGCTTTGATTGCTGTCGTGGCAGGGAGTAGTCAGGAAGATCTTCAAAGCCAACGTAAAGTAACGCGTTCTCCGTTTCCTACTCGAGTGTATGTGGAACCATACTCATGATGCCTCTGCCTTGGTCTCTCTCTCTCTCTTCTCCCTATCTGGGGAGCCGGGGTAGCCGAATGGTAGAGCGTTGGACTCTCAATGCTAGGGTCGTGAGTTCGAATCCCGGCCTGGGCCAGATATTTGTGGTGGCTTTTTTCTCGCTGCCGCGTCTTTGATATCACCCACGCATGGTGGAAAAAGACGCTAAACTGCTAAACACCCACCCGCACTTTGCCTTGGTCTCTGCTGGATTCACGGACCTCGACTTGAAGTCGCCAATACTAAGATCAGTCTCTAGGCTTTTGTTTGGTGACTTCAGTCTTCATCAGTAGATTAAGCTGTCGTTCCGGACCCTTATAACAAGTTCAAGTTCTAAACTTACTGTGTTTTACAAATTTGTCTTCTGTCAGGGGGCATGGGCGGGGGGGGGCATAAAGTAAGCAAAAGGTAAAGAGTACGTACAAAAAGCTTTTACTATATCTGACTAATTATATATCGGGACGAGTAAACTAAAAATGACGTCAGCTAATTAGGAAGGACACTGCACCAGTACGGTAAATATATAAATTATATATAGGAAACCGGACTTAGCAGATAAAAACTGTGTGAAGCCTTAATTAACAGCTAATTATAATTAGACCGGCGCATGCGACTACGGATTCAAAAATACAGAAATGAAAATAAATAAGTAAATAAATAAATAAATTGTGTTCTTGTGAGTGCTCCTGTAAGCTCGAGATAGTCATACAGAAATAGAACTGTGCATGCAGCACACCCAGTGACGTACGTGTGCTGGTCGGGTGAACGAGAACTGCATCGGCCCGAAAGTGTCCGATCTCCGGTACTGGTAAATTAGCCTTGCCGGCAAGGCTGTCGCAGACACTGTCCTATTCGGCTTGCGTTTTGGCTATTGTCTGCTCAGCACCAGGCCGTGTGAGGCTTTTTCTGTGCTTTTGTCTCCGATGCTAAACATGAAAATTCTGGATATGTCGAAAGATGATTGTGTCCTTGAGGAAGTGCACGATACAATACAGTCGGCGTGTTAGATCGTGATGAGTCACGAGATAAAGACGAGGCTGTGCCGGGTGTTCATGGCAAATAAAACCCCACAAATTGAAGATACTCGATCCTTTACTGTTGTAACTTCGCTGAAATTCGACACTGGAGAGGTCGTAAAAATAATCGGATGTCGCGACTGACAAGACAGTAAATTTGGTCGGGTATCCGGACTGAAGAGGTACTAAAAACAATCGAGGAGCGACGAGGAAGGTAGTTTAAAACACACACACACACACACACACACACACACACACACACACACACACACACACACACACACACACACACACACACACGTGAAACCGTTCACTAAGAAAAGCAGTATTGGTTTGAGAGATTTGGGGCCGGCTGCAGTCAGCGACACGGGTAGATCGAGTAGACAGATTTCGTAATGCACTGTACTTAGAACCAGCAGTCACGGACCGACTTTGGTCTTTCTGTTCTAGACTCTTTAGGTCTTCGGCTGTGTGACTGCGTTTAGGTCGTGACACATGCCAGGAAACGTGATTTGGAAAGTTTGGTTTTCCACTGGGAAGATCCTGTCATAGTTTCAGTTTCTGTGGGTAACCCACACACCCCAAAATGCGATCACCCCTATTACATATATACATTTAGGTTGTAACCGACCCATTAGACATAGACAAGGAAGTGCGCATCAGTAAACTCCAGTACAGTCAACTATTGCACGGATCAACCCGGTAGATATCACTTTTTATCCGGACTGCCCGTATCCGGGATTCGCAGGATGAACAGAAATGATAACACCGTTACCCCTCCACGCTTGAGCGCATACTTTGTGGTCCCGTGATCTTTTATTGGCTTTCGGCAGGTACTTAGCATCAAGTTACAGGGTAGCGGTCTTCCTTGCACACTGCATTAGCGACGCTTGGAACTCGTCCTGTAAGAAAGAAAAAATATATGTAAAAAAAGAAACCCCAAGTGAACGTTTTAAGGCAAGGGTTTTTTTTTTTTTTTAATAGTTTAAAACTTGATTTCACGGAACTATGTTGCTGCGTTGTCCTAACAGGATATAGACACAAAACTTCCTTTGTGAAAGCTTTCCGCCCATGTTGAAAAAAAAAATCGAAGAGAAACGGAAGGGACACCACTTTTGCTTCCCTTGTTCCTTGTCTTAGCTGGACTTCTGTGCAGTTGATAAACTACGCTGCAGTGTTGCTGTTCAGAGTAGACGCATTGTCTGTGCAGATTTTGAAGTTATAAACATCTAAATAGGCCGTGTAGGAAACGGGCGCTGTTCGCTTCTGAATGGGGTATTGTTCAAGGAAAGTGGCAGGCAGTGCTGATCGAGGCTTCGGCTTCACGGGTCCCAACCAAAATTGCGGGGAGTTTCGCCAGTGTTTATTCGATTCAGAAGTTTTGATGACTAATGATCGCTCTGAGGTAAGGACATAATTATGTTTGAGTTGTTTTTATACAAACGTCTTTTCGGTGGATGGACGTGCCAATAAAGGTCGTTTTCTGGTTAAATAACGACTCCTATTTTCAAGTCGACAAACAGAAGTCATGGAGTTTCTGCGGTGCTACTTGCTTGAGAAAATTGAAAACCTTGTTGCCGCTTTTCGGACCACACACACACACACACACACACACACACACACACACACACACACACACACACACACACACACACACACACACACACACAACAACAACAACAACAACAACAACAACAACACAAAACAAAACAAAACAAAACAAAACAAAACAAAACAAAAACAAAAAGCAAACTCAGAAATGGATGTGCCACTCTTCGGAAATATCAACACGTGTGCACGCTCATATTTCAGACATTCGGCTTTTCTTGTCGGAACTTTTGAATTGACTGAAGTATCCTCGGACAAACCGCTCCACGCCATCTTGTTTAACACCCGTGAGTTTCCGAACCCCAGTTTCAAGTGGCATCATGATGATTCGAGTGGCAAATATATGATTATCTTATTCGAGAACTGGCCACGTCCCCACCTATTTCCTTTCGCCACTTACTCTGACCAGGAAGTTTTAAATTGTTTGCTCGAGACTAGTGTGTGCGCATCGCTCCCTCAGTCTCAGCATAGCTGGTTTTTGTGTGTGAGGGATTGAGTGCCTCGTCCGATTCAGCGGACAGAAGACGCGTTCAACATTACAGCGCCTCCGCCGGAGCTCAACGCGGCTTGTAAATAACTCACATACCGTGCAGTGTAAAACTTTGACGAGCAGTTTTCTCGATCGCTTGTAGAGCTGCTGAACGGAATGCGCTGTAGTGTCCGTGGAACCGGTGTGCGTGTATCAATGGGTTGTCGCTTTGCCCAGCTGAGTTTTTCAGAGAAAAAGAAAATTCCTAGTGATAGTGGTAGGCTAATTGTGCTCGGATGGTTAACTCAGGGACACCTGGATATTTCACGGACACCGCACTGTAACACTTCCGCGACGAAGTAAAGAAACTAATACTGATTTTCAGGAGAGAAGTATTGAAAAGTCTGTCTAACTGAAGACGAAGGTGAGATTTGGCGTCGTAGGTTTCAAAGGGTTAAGCTGAGCTGGTGCTTTGCAATACGACGAGACTTAACGAGTGACTTGCGTGCCACAGACGTAGTTCTTTGAACTGAACTAGGGTTTGGATAACGAGGAAAAGGAAGCAGCGAACCGGCATTACAGTGGTGGTGACAGTACCGCGCTTATTAATTACGACACAGTCATAGTGCAGCGCGGTTCTGGCTGGGTGCAGTGTAGGCTATGCAGTGGAAGCCTTCGAACATATCGGCACTGATATGCTGTTTTGATGTTCGTGAAGTCAATCCACATATGAATCACTTTATACAGTTTCGAGACCCCCCAGTGACTGTACCCTGGAGAGAAATCTGCGCGTGACAGATCTGAGCCTGGGACGACCAAGGAAGTGAAATAGTTCTGTCATTAATTTTAATACACTGACAGAGAGCTGTTATCCGTTTTTCTAGTACACTGACAGAGAGCTGTTATCCGTTTTTCTAGTAAGCCACTTGTGTGTCGGGTGTGGTTTTGTGTGGAGCACTGAAATCGGCTTTCCAGGCGGGTAACAGCTTTTTATTTGCGAACAGGAACTGAAGTGGACCATTTAGGTTGACTGCAGAAATCGGTGTTTGTGTCCAGCACTTACTAGAACAGAGATTCTGTAATTTTCTTTGAGACGAGATGAAGCAAGTTGCCTCCGGACAGTGAGCCTCGGTGCACTGTGCGCCGAAACACAATGTGAAGTTCTGAATGCTGACTTATTGACGGAACTGGTGCGAAATCGGTCCACTAGCGTTGCCTTACTCACTGTCACCAGGTATTGGATCATTTTCCAGTTCTCAACCCTAACTGAGTATTGGAGACAATCCAAGTCACTGGAGTACCATTACAATCGAGCCTTTGTTCCGAACAGCTGAACCAGTTAGTTACCGTCTCTTACTGTATGTTCCGCCTTCGGAACAATAACAGTCAGGCCAAGTGGCTTGGTCGTCGGATTTACTCTTGAAACCGGCTACGACAGAGAATGTTCAAAACTGACATCGTCGCATCTGTACTTCGTGACTTTCCGACAAGTGTTCGGATAAGAGCGCTGACGCCGCCGCAGTCGACCACGTTCGGAGCCGGAGTACTATGGTAGGGCGTCAGGGAGGCACGATGGCTCAGCGGTCAGCCATTGCTCAGTTGCTGCAGAACGTGCACGGCGGTGCCCTGCTGGATTCGACCCCTCGGAAACCTGGCTCCCGGCGCCTCTCGCTCGACTCCTGCCGCCACCAGGAGGGCAAAACGCGCGTGTACGTACGCTCCAGGGACCTCAACTCTGCACGGGATCCTGTTGTCAAGGTTTGGGGCGCTTTCCCTTTTTTTTTCTTTTTTTTTTTTTTTTTTTGCAATTAAGTTCAAGAGGGCGTCTGTACCCACGGTAAAGCCTGTACGCGCTCCACTCCATCTCTTAGAAGGTTTCCTGGCCTCATCCAGCTTTTCTTATTACGCACATCTGTGTGTCGTTTACACAGAGAATTCTGAAGCTTATGCAGAGATTTTCAGGCTGTACGTCACTGATTTAAACAATTTTTTTTAAAATAAAATGACGCACATGTGTTGAAAACTGTGAGGAACTTCTCATCTTTGATACTGTTCCGATGTTTGCTTGGTTCAGAAGGGTTCTATCACGCCCTGTTTGTTACATTTTGGGTGTAGGCCGTATAGAACACCGGCTGACCCGTGTCGGCTAGGCTGATGATGTCATGCATGTGAACCAGGAAGCTGCTTCAGTTTGTGCATGAAAAAAACCCAAAAAAAACCCCAAAAACATAAGATTTAGTGATGGCTTGAGGGTAAAAGGCTTGGTGTTGCTGTATGAGACATATTGAAATGCAGTGTTACATTTTCTGGGGCAGCATTGTGGAATAAACTTCCGGCACAATTTTTTTTTTAAAAACTGCATGCTCTGTCAGTTTTCAAGCATCGTCTCTTGAAATATCTCCATGATATCTGAGTTTGATAAATGTTGTTTCCACCATAGTTTGTCATACCCTACATTCTGCGTGGTCCATTTTGTAGCCTTGTCTCCATGTTGCTGTTTTTTGGTTTTTTGTTTTGTTTTGGTTATGTTCACGGGGTGTGTGTGTGTGTGTGTGTGTGTGTGTGTGTGTGTGTGTGTGTGTGTGTGTGTGTGTGTGTGTGTGTCGTGTGTGTGTGTGTGTGTGTGTGTGTGTGTGTGTGTGTGTGTGTGTGTGTGTGTGTGTGTGTGTGTGTGTGTGTGTGTGTGTGTGTGTGTGTCAGTGTGTGTGTGTGTGTGTGTGTGTGTGTGTGTGTGTGTCAGTGTGTGTGTGTGTGTTGTGTGTGTGTGTCAGTGTGTGTGTGTGTGTGTGTGTGTGTGTGTGTGTGTGTGTGTGTGTGTGTGTGTGTGTGTCAGTGTGTGTGTGTGTGTGTGTGTGTGTGTGTGTGTGTGTCAGTGTGTGTGTGTGTGTGTGTGTGTGTGTGTGTGTGTGTGTGTGTGTGTGTGTGTCAGTGTGTGTGTGTGTGTGTGTGTGTGTGTGTGTGTGTGTGTGTGTGTGTGTGTGTGTGTGTGTGTGTGTGTCAGTGTGTGTGTGTGTGTGTGTGTGTGTGTGTGTGTGTCAGTGTGTGTGTGTGTGTGTGTGTGTGTCAGTGTGTGTGTGTGTGTGTGTGTGTGTGTGTGTCAGTGTGTGTGTGTGTGTGTGTGTGTGTGTGTGTGTGTGTGTGTGTGTGTGTGTCAGTGTGTGTGTGTGTGTGTGTGTGTGTGTGTGTGTGTGTGTGTGTGTGTGTGTGTGTCAGTGTGTGTGTGTGTGTGTGTGTGTGTGTGTCAGTGTGTGTGTGTGTGTGTGTGTGTGTGTGTGTCAGTGTGTGTGTGTGTCAGTGTGTGTGTGTGTCAGTGTGTGTGTGTGTGTGTGTGTGTGTGTGTGTGTGTGTGTGTGTGTGTGTGTCAGTGTGTGTGTGTGTGTGTGTGTGTGTGTGTGTGTGTGTGTGTGTGTGTGTGTGTGTGTCAGTGTGTGTGTGTGTGTGTGTGTGTGTGTGTCAGTGTGTGTGTGTGTGTGTGTGTGTGTGTGTGTGTGTGTGTGTGTCAGTGTGTGTGTGTGTGTGTGTGTGTGTGTGTGTGTGTGTCAGTGTGTGTGTGTGTGTCAGTGTGTGTGTGTGTGTGTGTGTGTGTGTGTGTGTGTGTGTGTGTGTGTGTGTGTGTGTGTGTGTCAGTGTGTGTGTGTGTGTGTGTGTGTGTGTGTGTGTGTCAGTGTGTGTGTGTGTGTGTGTGTGTGTGTGTGTGTGTGTGTGATTTTTTTAATTAGCTTATTATTTTCTAACTCTCACATAGTGTTCTATAGATGTCTGTAGAATTTAGAATTAGCAACGGAGGGTACGAAGACTGACCGTCGCGTTACTGAGCTACCTCTACCGTTGAAACATAAAGATTCGTTGATTCATTGTATACTTATTGAGCTATGAAAGATTGGAGGGGGCGGGTGTGGGGATTGAATGGATGAATCTCCGTGTAACTTGTTCAGGGGTTAGGATGGGGTTCAAGTTCACAAGCCAGTGCCTGGGCGTTGTCGCCACTCCCGGCCTGCAGCGGCACGACTGAGGCAGAAATGCAGCGTATGCATGCCAGGAGAATATTCAGCGTTCGTGGACGATATTCCGTGTTCGTTGACAGGATGTGTGTGCGACAGCTGACCTCAAAGGGGGACAACACCCTTTCCTGGGATAACGATCTTGCGCATGACTTGTGTATGATTTGTTCTCAAATGTCGCGATCACCTCCCTTCCCTTTCGGGCACAGGATTGCCGTCACTTGGAGACCCCCTCCCCCACTTCACCCAACTGCTCTCTCTCTCTCTCTCTCTCTCTCTCTCTCTCTCTCTCCTTGAATGTAGAATAGCAGGAGACCCTGTAAGACAGGCAGCAATGCGTAAATGCCCTATCCTTGGAATATAAACGATTCATCATCACCACCACCACCACCATCATCATCATCATCATCTCTCTCTCTCTCTCTCACACACACACACACACACACACACACACACACACACACACACACACACACACACACACACACTTGTGCACACGTTCCCGACTAAATGCCAGTAACAAGCGACTTGCGGTAACGAACTAATTAACTGATAATTAGCTGGGAGCCTGCTATGCAGTCATGGCAACGAGGCGGCTATCAAAAAAGAGGGAAAAAAATCTACTTCGTTTGCAAGTCAGATAATTATGCTTCTGATTTCCGGCTGTACTGTAGATTACATATAAATACTGTGCTGACCGGGCGAGTGAGGTTTATTGTGAGGAATCGGTCTCAGTGTGTTGCGCCTTTTGTGTAGATTCAGTGACTGAGTGGTTGTGCGATTTTCATTATGGTAAGTTATCATGCAGACTGCTTCTGCGGTGTTTGACATATAATTATATGACGACGGTAGGGGTGCAAAGAGACTTAGCTGTTCATGGGGAAAGAGGACGGAGGAGGAGGGAAGGGGGGGGGTGTAGAGAGAACGAAAGTAATTGTACCGCGATCGTGCATTTGTCATTTTCGTTTTCTTGATTATACAGTCTTTATCAGTGTTAATGTACTTCTTATTTTTGTTTTGTTTTCCAAAAGGAGGTGGATCATAGTCTGCACTGATGATCTGCGTCGTTATTTGTTTGTGCCCCACCCCCCACCCCCACCCCACCCCCAAAAGAAAACAACAACTTCGTTTAGAAAGAGACAGGCGTCAGGGCGACTGTCTTGATCATGGTTCATCTTTGTTCCTATTCTCCAGACCCTCCGTCCTCACCCCCCCCCCCCTCACCCCGACCCCCACACCCCGACCCCCACACTTTGCTTTCCTTTTCTTCGGTACACGGTGGGCACCGTAAGTAACCAGCGTAAGTTTTGCATCATAAGCGTGCGGTCTGCAGACTGCGGGAAGCGGTGTGTTTGTACCGAAGCCTGTCTGCTAAGATTACCTGTGCAGAGTGTGTCAGGCACCTGGGGCCGCCTCGTCATAGATAATCACCTTGCTTCATTTCTCTCCCGCCCCCTCCCCCTCCTTTCCTCCCCTTTCCCCCGCTCCCCCTATTCCCATTCCCCCAGCGGTAGCGCATATTTTATATAATTACCTGTTTAGCGTAGGGTAGGCATTGCACAAGTGGGCGGGTTTTGATGTTGAGGAAGTGGTTGGTAGGCTGACTGAGCTTGAAGTTACTATCGTAGGTACTCGGTGAGGGTGATCATAGTTTTAAGGCCGGACGTGGTTCAGGTCGGAGTCTGCACAAGTAGCTAGTGTCCGTCGATCCTCCGTGTGACGTAAAGCAAGCAGTTGCTGGATCACACACGACTGACCACATCCCGGCACACACACACACACACACACACACACACACACACACACACACACACACTGGCACACACACACACACTGGCACACACACACACACACACACACACACACACACACACACACACACACACACACACACACTCCAGAACTGATGGTGTGGAGGGGGAGGGGGATATGTGTTTAGGGATGTAACGTTCTTTTCCAACACGTTAGCGTGACCGACATCGAATCAGTAGAACTGAACCTCAGTCAGTGCCGGACAGGCCCCACACTGCCACAGACGAAATGAGACACAGCGATGGAGATGATCAGTGCTAAGTTCACTGGGTATAGGGTTGTAAGTCAGAATTATACACTGTCCTGCTACAACTTTCTTCTCTGTCACCTCTCTCTAACTACACCAACGGCCTACCCATGACCCGGCCCGCAAACCAACCTGTAATAGTACATTGTACTTTTTTACACCCCTTTCAACTAAACTGTGCAGTCTTCTTGTAATCATAGAGGACAGGGAGGGAGAGGGATCAGCCGCAGCAGCAGAACGGCTGAGGGGGCTTAGCTGCCTCCCCCCTCCCTTGCCCCCCCCCTCTCTCTCTCTCTCTCTCTCTCTCTCTGGTTCCCAGCTGTGTTGGCCGTCTGTGTAGCATTGTTCCCCCTCCTCGCCTGGTGGTGGTGATGCATACTTTGCCAGTGTCTGTCTGTGTGTGCCAGTCAGTGAGAGCGTCAGAGAGAGAGGGAGAGTGAGTGCTAGCTAGTGTAGCTAGGGAGAGGGGGGGGATTGGAAAGGTCTAGACAGATCAGTGGCTGACGTTTTCGCCTCCCAAAGGCAAATGCTCCGTTATTATGTGCCAGTCAGACCCGGCCGTCTGAGAGCCTGAGTACTCTTGTTCGGCCCTTCGTCTGCGGCGTCTGGGCGTGGAGGCCCACAAGTTGGGACTAGGTGACCCTGCTGCAGTGGTAATTTTATAAATCATCGACTTTTCTGTGATTGGCGTCAGTGAAAAACAAGTTTCTCTCACTAGCCGCACTCAGGCGGTTACCGTTCAATGTGCGAACACCCCGAGTCCGGCACTGAGCATCGACTGAGTGAACTTTCCGTCGCGGTTCAGTGAACATCTGTTGTTGAGATCGTCAGTACTCAGTCTGGAGGCTATAACTGCGCCATGAAGAAGGAACCGAAGGAGGTGAGAGTGTAAAACTGTGTCTTGAAATCCGTTTAAATCAGTGGTGGTCAGTCGTGGCCACAACGACCTACTGTCCATTGCAAACAGGACAAAGCGCCTATCGGTCAAAATCCGTTGGCGCTAATACCGTGTTTCAGTCTAGATGACGGTGGAGAACCGGGACTGGTTCGTCAGTGTAAGAGCCGAAGCGCTATGGGTTTCAGGAATACTGGCACTTACGCCATTTTACCACTTGGCCTGGTAGAGAAGGTTTGAGAAGTGCAACTACTGTATACTGATTGTCCTCTAAGTAGTATAGAGCTCTGGTGACCGGATGCCTCCGATACACTGTATCGTTAACTTCTACTTTTATCATTAATCGTACTTCTTCCACACTGTGGTCATATCACGTAAATCGTGACAACTAAAACTCTTTAAAAACGATTCAAGTTCTTGCCCAAGAGCTTATTCAGTCAGTTTAGCGTTTGCAGTGGTTTAGTCGACAGACTGACGATACGCCAACATGAGCATTGCATGATGTCTGAAATCGATGTCTGAAATCTTCTCCTTATCAGGAACATCTTTCTTTGTGTGTGAAGTGTCTGTAGTCATGACTGTTTTATAACTTGTTCAGTTCGTGAGAGGGTTTGTTTGCGGAGGTCGCCTGAGAGTATCAGTGTCAGTGTTGATTCCCATGCACGCCTTTTGCAAAGTAAATTATCGTGTGCCGGTATGACAGGCCGTGACACGTTTATTTGTTGTCAGTTTGTAGATAAGAGTACTCAGTCCAAAGTGGATTTTTTTGGGGGTTTTGTTTTGTTTTGTTTTGTCCTCTTAACACAATCTGTGACATTGTTTTTAGTCCTGAAGAAATTAATCTTGTACTGGATCTCATTTTATTCATTTAAGCTTCACAAATTTTTAATATATATTTACACCTTGTTTTAAGCTAGCCCTTTTAAAGGACCTGGCAGGATGGGACTGTGTTAGCCGCGAAATAGTCTTTGTTGCTTGCGCGGCGTTAAGCCCTAACTAACTAACTAACTTGTCCGCTTGGTTTTCAGTTGTTGGTCACTCCACTAGCTTGTTTGAGGAATGACAGCTGAAGGGTCAGTTGTCAGAGTTTGTCTCAAGCCAGCCCTTAAGGGTTACTCGGTGTTATTTTGTTTGCTAATGATACTGTTTGTTGTTTTGGGGGATGCTTTTCCTGCCACTTTTGTTTTCATGTTCCTGCTGTTTGACATGGCGATGATGGTAGCCCGCGCTGTTTGTAGGTGTTGATATGAAACAATAATTATAAGGAGAAAATCATCCGGGATCGGCGTAACAGGAGATCGGTGTGGCAGTCACACAGTGTCGACAGATATTCAGTGCTGGCTGTATGATTCGATAAGCTTGCGTGTTAAGTGTTAAGTTAAGTGTTAGTGTTAAGTTTCGCAAGGAATTGTTGTTGTGATTTCAGAGGAAGTCGGTGTCGAGTAATTTTCCTCTCTCGTCAGCCTCAGTTGTTATTAGAGACCTCTCTCTCTCTCTCTCTCTCTCTCTCTCTCTTGTGGTCTCCCTCTCCCTCTCTCTTGGGACGCACAAACCGCGTGCAATTGATAAGCCAGCACGTGTGTTCGTGCTCATGCATGCACGCGCGTGCTTGGGGGAGAGAAAGAGCCCCCGTGTTCGCACCAGACAGAGAGAGAGAGAGGAGAATACTGCAGTACTACTATACGCGATGTTCAACAGGCCAGAGACAGATTGCCCACGTCATGCCCAGTGTCCACAGATTATCATGACAAATAGAACAGCTGTCGTGACTCGCTCCGGCCCGGCATGTACTGTAGCTCTTTGTAGTCCAGACTTTCTGGTTTTGTGACTCAAAACTGAACCGGGGAGGGACGGCTCTGATTTCTTTGATTTCGTCTCTCTGTCTCTGATATATGTACTGATGTGAATAATTCACTGTTGTGTTAGTGTGGCCGCGCCCTCTCTCTCTCTCTCTCTCTCTCTCTCTCCCTCTCTCTCCCTCTGTCTCTCGTGGGCGTGTGAAGGACTGACTAGAAACCGAAAACCAGTAAATATGTACGAGCGTGTGTGTGTGTGTGTGTGTGTGTGTGTGTGTGTGTGTGTGTGTGTGTGTGTGTGTGTGTGTGTGTGTTAGAGAGAGAGACTTGATTATAATTTGTGGAGTATGGAATCTGACTCCATACAGCATTACTACAGCTGACAAACCATTATACTTCCTGCTAACTGTGTAGCGGTTTTGGAATTTTGTCATTCCCTTGTTTTCATTCTTTGCACATCCCTTGCTGTCTGGTCTTTCCTACCGTGCCGTGTAGGAGGTGACGACAATGCTGTCATGAATGGAAACTGCTTTCGGTCCTGTGGCTTGGGTCTGAAATAGGAGGGGAAGAAAAAGTACAGATTTAAAGAAAAAGTTCAGTAGCGTGTCCCACAGGTAGCCGGGAGCAGTCTTGGAGTTCAGAAAGTGTGGGGTTATAAAAACGTGTGTGACAGGTGCACACCTCTGATATGAGCCGGGGGAGGGGGGGGGGGCTATATCAAATACACCTACGAATGCGCACTGTTCATTGCGTTGGCCAGTATTATTGATACATTGAGCGTAAAATATAAACGTCTCCTGCTAAACAGCGTAAGGGCGTAAGTGCTTGTGAAACCCATGGCGCGTACTATAGTATGCTCTAATACCAGATGACGGTAGAAGCACATTTGTTGTAGCTTGGACGGGGCAGAGAGCGCAGAAGAATTGGCTGGCAGTGAAACATGTCGGGATTTCCAGAAGGGAGTCATTGCAGGCGGAATGCAGTCAGTGTAGGAAGCCGCCGGTCCCTTTGTACTTGTACAGTTGGCACGTGCCCCCGATATATGTGCCGGCGAAGAGTGCGGGGATGCAGCACTGAGAGGCCACATAACCATTGTGGCATGTGTGTGTTGTTAGGGGAAATATTGCGTAGGTGAGTATTACGCACGATGGCATGACTTCATTCAGCCGCCTCTGTTTCTGGAAGTAGTCTGAGCCTCGAGCTTTGACCGAGGTCCTAGCTTGGGAGTCGGGTCGTGTGGAACTGAGTGACTGATCTGGAGCGGCAGTGCTTGTAGGTGTCCCGCTTTTGTGTTCACACGCACGCACAAATATCAAGTATGCATGCTTTAAAAAAAAATCCCACGTCCATCTTTCGAAGGAGTGTAGGCTGTGGCCGATGGCGTGGAAAAGCAGAAATACTCTGGCACGCACCACAGTGAATGGCAGTGGACTGGAGGTTTGCACATACAGCAGCAGGCTTTCACTGCTTCGTCCTCCAGCCCTGCGGTGCCTTGAGCGTCTCAGAAGAGATGGATACGTGTGTCGAGGAGAACCATACCATACCATACCATACCATACCATACCATACCATCAAGTTCTCCTGGATTTAACAACAACAACAAAACGCAGCCGATAATCAGAGTGTACAGACTACAAGCCCATGCCAGAAGGTGCACTTCTTACAGCATGTGGTATGACCACCATGTGGTGGTTGGTGGAGCAGTGGTGACAACTCGTGCCACTGATGCAAGAGGGATGGGGGTTCGGGTCCCGCTTGGGGCATCGGGTTTTTCACATCTAGTCCGTGGTACTGTTCACTGATACGGGCTTTTTGCCGAGGGTTCTCTCCCGGTAAATTGGCGTCCTCTCCGTCCGCTTCACGCATGGTTGGGGGGGGGGGGTCTTTTAATCCTTGATATTTTTCTTGCATTCTCAAACCAAATTCATGCATTTCCAACATTCTCACGGGAGCTGGGATAGCTGAATGGTAGAGCGTTGGATTTTCAATGCTCGGGTCGTGAGGCCGAATCCGGCCGGCTGGGGCCAAATATTTGTGCTGGTCTTTTTTCCTTGGCCCCGTCTTTGATATCACCCATATGTGGTGGATAAGGACGTCAAACTCCCAACCACCCACCCCCCACCCACCCATTATTCTCACCGTCCCTGTTGTTCTATGCACCACTACTTGTCATTAATTGCCGCTTCACAGTGTAGAATTTTACATTGACTCGTCAATCACTTCCACATGTACTGACAGAGTACTGTTTCTTTCATACTCTCTCCACCATCGTTAGATCCGGCGGGGCGCTAAATGGCCTGCAGGCGGCATAGAATATTACATTATGTCAGCAGGGACTGTTGCTAATGAGATGTTCAGTGGTAATTGCGCCCGCAGGAGGTCGTGTTCGCTGACTCGCGGTTCCGGCGAGGTTAGTGTTAGCTGCGGGCGGAGCCAGCTTCGCTGTGCGGGTGTGACATTATCAAATTTGACATCTGTACTTTCGCGGTTACTGGGTTTTTTTCCCTCTGGCACCCCACGCCTATTGCCCAAATAGGAAACTGCATGTGATATGATGATGAATGGATTGCGAAAGAGCTTGGTTTTATCAATGACTACACCTGACAAAAACTGGGTAAAGAGCAAAGACAGTAAAGACCATAGTATTTATTATGACGTTACCTTACCACAGGATATGTTGTAGTGGTACTCGTTTAGAAGGGAGATGAACTGTGGTCGCCTCCCCCGCCCCCTTACACACACACACACACACACACACACACACACACACACACACACACACACACTTGACTTGACGACGCTAGTAATCTCTCTCTCTCTCTCTCTTGTGTGTTGTCTCGTCTCTGTGTCTGTCTGCCTGCCTGTCTGTCTGTCCGTCCGTCCGTCTCTGTGTGTGTGTGCCGTCTTGACTTTCAATGCATTGTTTTATATTCAAATTCGGGTGACTGTGTAAGAGTGATTGTACTCCACAGCTATACGTAATTACTTTGTGTGTGTGTGTGTGTGTGTGTGTGTGTGTGTGTGTGTGTGTGTGTGTGTGTGATGTGGAAATTGGCGAGTGTCAGTCAGTGCGGGTCGGTATCGTGACTGATTCAGTAGCGACAAGACAATGGTTTGACAAGATCTGGGCCGGTCAGACGGCTGAATGTGAACAAGGTAACCTACTGATAACCTAAACCAACTGTATGATAATCAGGTGGGTGGGACAGACCTGCGCCCATTGCGTACACCACCTGCTCAGCTGAAGGAGACAAGTGTAGCGGGAGCAGTGTACTAGGGGGGGGGCAAATCAAGACGGCCGGCAGATTATCGTGTGCTAAAGTTTTGACGGTTATTCCTCACAGGTAGAGCCATACTGTGATCTTTGAAGTGTGAGCGTGCACACGTGTTAAGTTATATTGCAGTTACGTGCAGTCGTTTTGTGGTCGATAAACGGCCACTTCCTTTCACACCAACAGACCGAAATCCGAGAGTTTTTTTTTTTTTTTTTTTTCTCCTGGGCAATTCCAGCAATATTTGTTTGAAAATGGATGGTCAGTTTCGCGTGTTTCTCACCCTCTAGATTTGCTTTTACCCAAATACTTGAATTATGATCAAACAGTGCGTGCCTTTCTCTGTACATATTTTACGAAGGATTCAGTATAGTGTTTCAGTCCCTGCTTGAAGCAGAAATTGCGTAACTGGAGACTGAGAAGCATGCGTAACTGACCGTCCATTTTCGAACAAATATTTTGGAATTGCCCTCACACATTTGCTCACATTTCAAAATAAAAAAAATGAAAAATAACCCTCGGTGCTTCTGTTTTCTTAATGTTTGTCAGTGTGAAAGAAAAGGTCTGCTGTTTATCAAGTATACAAACGAAAACTTCCCTACAGTGTAAAGACGGATGCGTGTTCATATCAAACATATGGCTTTAACTGAGAGCAGTAGTCCTTAAAGCTTAGAGTCGGAATGGCACCGGACACACTCCCCGCCATCCTGACTTACCCCCGTGACCTGCTCACCTAAAGGAGACAATTGTACATACAGCACGTAGTGAGGAAACAGCGCGCACTCTCTCGATCACTCTCTCAGGACTGCAAGTGCACTCAGAATTATACAACACTAGTAGAGTAACGAAGTCTCCCAGCGTCTTTTCGGTCTATGATTCAATCAGGCCATTGATTTCTGCAATTCGGGGAGAAAGTGATAGCACGGTTGTGTGTTGGCAACAGGACGTGCACGCGTGTGGTTGTGCTGGATATGGGCGTGATGCGGTAGAGCAGGCAGGCGGGTGTCGCCTCTCTGTCGGTTAGAGGTGCAGTGTTGCTGTTTCGTTTGCTGGCTGTGTGTTCGAACGTGCTTTTTGGGGACATTGCGGTGCGGGCACTCTGCTCGTGGTCATTGTTCTCAGCTGTTGAAAACATGAAAAAGAAAAAGGTGGGTGTTGTCTGGACGTGAGTTTTGTCTCAAAGGAAAAAAGTGCTGGGAGATCTGGCTTGATCGTTATCGCAAAACTTGGCTCACCTGAATAGTGTGTGTGTGTGTGTGTGTGTGTGTGTGTGTGTGTGTGTGTGTGTGTCTGTCTGTCTGTCTGTCTGTCTGTCTGTCTGTCTGTCTGTGCTGGTAGGGGGTATTCTTGGTTGATAATTGTTTTACGATTTTACTTTCCCGCAGTTTGGCTCTTCTTGGGTTTTTTGTTTTTTGTTTTTTAATATCATCTTAGTTTCTTAATTGATTTTAAGGATGAAAATATGTGGATTATCTATTCACTTCGCGCTGTATTCGTTCCCAACAGCTATACTCTCTGTATACAAGCAGATACACTCCAGGCTGTTACATTGCGTAACCGTCACACACATAATAGACCTTAGCCCCCAAGCCACTCCACGCACAGGTAATCACAAGACAGCTACCCCAGGTCGGCGAACATTGTGCATCACCCTCGCTGTCTGCGGGCGACAGCCTGGATTAGCAAGCCCCCGTGATGAACTTTGATGTTGCGTGCGCGGCAAGGGGTAAAGTTTTCAGGCCGGGCCGTGCCTGTCATGCTCTAGCGCCTGAATCTGTCCCGATATATCTGAGATTTACAGTCAGCGCTTTAATCGCTGTAAGATTACCTTAATGTCTCAATAGGTACGACAGGTACAACAGTGTGTGAAAAACTTTTTCTTCGAATGCCAGCCTAACTCTTCGCACCAGACTCATTCACTTGAGTCACTGTAAAACATCTGAGAGCATACGAGGCTTTAACTCATTCCTGACGGGACACTTCGATCAAAGGTTCAGCCACGCATCGCCCACGGCTCATCAACATTGAATTGTCCATCCACTCTTCATTAAGCGCACGTACAAGTTGAATTTTCAAGTGTTTGTGTCTGCAATAAAACTTGGTAGAGAGGTTTGTTTACATGTCGTCAGCTAACTGCTGTTTCGCGGGGGTAGACCCAGGCATGGGCAGTGTACAGGCGTGACAACCCCAGTCACAATAGAGTTAAGGGCTCGGCACGATCGTCAACAGTCTGATTTGATTTGGGGGCTTGAAAACGGCACATTTAATTGTTTATTGCACTTATGACCCAGCATCGCTTCAACTGCAGCCGAAGTATCGCCTCAAGCTTCAGAATAAATTGAAGGGTGGGCCCAAGGTGTCTAGACTGAGTGAATATGTCATCATATTGCAAGAGAAAGGTTATTATGACATGGCATTTGAGGCAGGCCTTTTAAGATAGTATGTGACCCACTAGCATGCGTTTAGTGTGTAGTGGGTGATGCTTACAATTTGTCTTTGTGGTAGGGTTTAAGCATAGAGTGTATGATCTAAAGGGGTTTTGTGGTGTTAAATACAATACATACACAGGATGCCTACCTCCCGTACAAACAAACACACACACACACACACACACACACACACACACACACACACACACACACACACACACACACACACACACACACACACACACACACACACATCTTCACGTACGTAAGGAGAATGCTTTCCCGCCAACACTCATCCTTCACGTGCTTGTTCTTGTCATGTTGCAGGAGACGGAGCGACTGAGGGCGGAGGTGGAGGAGGTGAACAGGACCTTGACCTACATCCGGGCGGTGGTGCAGCAAAAGAAGCTGGAGATCCTGCCGCACTCCGCCACTCTCATCCTCGACACCATCATGAACGTCTTCAACACGCTCCGCAACACGCCCGCCGCAGCTGACAGGTCAGAGAACATTTGCAACCCACTCCTTGGTTGGTTAGCTGGTCTTTTTATCGTCCCACGCCACAACGAGGTGATTGGAGGGGCAGGTTATAGGGAAGGGGGATAGCTACCCTAACTGAACAGTCCAGGACCTGTATGTAGAAGTCGGGGTTAGGGAGTTTAGCCCCCTGGTTAGAGTCTAACCTTGAACTAGACTAGCTGTAGGGTAAATTTTTTTTTCAATGTCTGTCCATCAACCTTTAACACAAAATGTGTATACATGTACCTGGAACAGAAATAAACTCTTTTTTTTCTATTTTTTTTAAAGGTCTGGTGTCAGTGTCTACTCCTTAATCCAGTCCATTGTCAGCTGTTATTCCCAGTCTGGTTCGGTGTCAGTTCATATTCCCAGCCTGGCATTGTTGGCTGAATAGAAGAGATGCCAGGAGTTCATTTTGCTGTTCTAGAGGAATGGATGTTTGGAGAATTGGAGAGCAGAACTTGAAGTAAACGTCATGAAACATCATTAAAAATCATACCACACGCAGATTTACACTATTCTGTCACTCGGCGTCACATCAATTTCCAAACATGTGTTTCAGCACCCCTCTGATGTCCTGTCAGTCGAAGGTGTGTCAGAGTTTGGCGCGGTTCATTCATTGGACGGACAGTCTGCTGCTTGGGTCTCAGGGCGCATTTGATACGGCCAGCGCTAATGAGATCATCGGAACTTTATCCGCTGGAATAAAGGTAAACCAACCTACATACAGGGGAGCCAATTTTCTGGAACTCTCCGCATTTCCACTGTGTGAACTTTTGAAAATTAAATTTTCTGGATTGAGAACTTTCAAAAAAATATATTTTCAGGATTGACAACTTTGAAGAATTAAATTTTCCAGATTTGCTTGATTCCAGATTACAGGGTGACCACCAAGAGAACTTGTAATTCTTGTAAAGCATAGTGGGTCGCAAGACCTGAAGTACTCTCCCTTGATGTAAAATTTTCTTATTAGGGCAAAGTATTTGAGGTTATACTAACAGTTGCGAGACTGGATGGGATCGTTTTCAGTTTTAAGGATTGCTTTCAAAATTGGTTTTCTGTGAAATTTCTTTCAGATTGATAGCTCGGTCTCTGAAAGATACTCTTTCTCTTCGTTTTTGTTTTTTTTCAAAATTCATGGCTTCTTATGTCATCACCAACAGGAGCTGAGCCAGTTGTGGCTGGATAAGATGGCCACCCACAAAACATCAGCACAAAAATCCCCAAACTCACAAGGCTCTCTTCTGGCTCCTCCACAGGATGGGTGAGTTGCGTTTTCCTGGTCCTGGTTTTCCCTCCCTTTGCAAACTCTTTTGAAATATGGGTTTGAAAAAAATACATCTATAAAATGGAAGTTTTACTTGTTATCACTGACACCATTTCACCTCTTGCAAACACCCTTTACATTTATTCATCCCCCTTCCCACCCCCTCCCCCTCCCCCTCCCCCTCCCCCTCCCCCCCCCCCCCTTCTGTTAGCCAGCCATTTTGCAAAAATCAGCTTCATTCGCAGTTTGCTTTTATTTGCTCTCTCCCTGCTTTGATTTTATGGTGCTGGTTGTCCCCCTTTACAGCGTGAGGCGAGTGTCGCTTCCCGACATTCCGTTGACGCCCCGCGAACAGGAAATCCTCGACCAAACGAGCGATCTGGGAGCCGGCAGCTACGACAACGTCAGCACCGGCCGCGTCTCCACGATCTCCGGTGCCAGCACTGTCTCCGGGGCCAGCGATGTGTTCACATTCGATCAGGACCACTTTGGTGGCCAACAGCCCGGCCCAATCCCACCCCCCAAACCCCCACTCCCGGCTGGTGCCAATCACATCTTACCCAAGTACGCACCACTCACTCTTTTTTTGGTTATCTGCCCTGCTGTGTGTGTGTGCGTGTGTGTGTCAGGCATGAGTTTTTTCAGCCGTTCGGCGGAATTCCGCTGCCTCTAGGCATATTTCAGTCTTTTTTTGTTTTGTTTTGTTTTGTTCTGCTGTTCTGCCATCAAGGCAAAAAAAAAAAGAAGAGCTTAAATGGAAAAAATGTATCATTTATCATGAGTTTTTCGGCCCCTAAGCCAGTTTTGGCCGTTTTCTTGTGTCTTCTGTCGTTTTTCCTCTGTTTTTGTGTGTTTTTGTTTTTCCACCGTTTTTAATGTGTTTGTTGTTTTTTTCACACCCCCTCCCCAGCACACTGTTATTGGTTTTGAGGAACAGTTGACATTGCCGCCATGTCCTCTTTTTCTTTATACATGTAGCTCAAACTGTTTTCCTCTTTTGGGGGGAGCAAGGAAACTCATGCCTGGTGTGTGTGTGTGTGTGTGGGGTGGGGGGGGGGGCTGTATGTGTGTGTGTGTGTGTGTGTTTTTGTGTGTGTGTGTGTGTGGCTGTGTGTGTGTGGCTGTGGCTGTGTGAAATGGGAAGTTTCCAAAATTGTGTGAAAATGTCAGTGTCTGTATGTGTGTGTGTGTGATGGAAAAAGATTTTCCCAGTTTTTAACCCCGACATTAAAGAGAATGGAATAATGTGAACTACCGCTCTGGCTTTTTCAACATTAAAAAAAATTCTTTCAACAAGAGCAGGGTTTAAGTAGCATTTTTTTTTTCTTTTACGCCTAGTGCATTAAGGTGATGGGCTAGTTTTCAATTTTACATTTTAGTAACAACAGCTTTTTGACTGTACATTACATCCTCTGCGTTTTCCCCCCCATACAAGCTGCTTTCTAATCGCCACTGCATTGTCTTAGGCATTTGGGTTTTTTTTGTCTATCCAATCAGAAGGACATTTTTTACAGTACTGCTCACTCACAATTTTTTGCTGTGGTCACAGGTTGCTGCAGCAGCATCAAGGAGACGGAGCTGGCGTCTCCAACGGTGATGACACCGTACCCCCTCCTTTACCGCAAAAGCGCCGTTCACACAATGACATGCTTAGTTCCATGGGTTCCCTCAGCTCCATGGGCGGCAGCATCAGCAGTGGGCAGACAACCCCCACTGGCTCTCCGCACACAAGCCTCATCACAAGTATATCCTCAGAACCGGCAATAAACTCGCTCGCTCACAGCACTTCCCCGGGGAGTAGCCAGAGTTCAAACCTCAACCTCTCCTCTTCCGAAGATCTCAACTCCTTGCCAGGGGGAGCAACTGTGGTGATGAGTCGTTCCTCGCACAGCAGTGTGTTTTCACGGACTTCCAGCGAGTCGCGGATCATCTCTTCTACGATAGTTCCGCACGACGGGAGAATCTCCGGCGATACGGGAGGCGCCGGCGGTGGGGGGAAGACGTTCGAGGAGATAAACGCTTTGACGTCAGAGATCAAACGGCTGACGTCTAGTATAGAGGACATACCCCCACCTCTCCCGGCCAAGAAAGGCACGCTTCAGAGACTCATGTCCCAGTACGACAACATGCCAGAGACCGGCATTATTTCATCGTCTGTTTCATCCTCTTCCTCATCCGTTACCTCTCGGACAGTCGTTAACAAGACTATTGAATCGACGTCACGGTTCTCGTCAGCTAGCTCTTCACAGTCTTCGTTACAGCGGGCGTCCCATAGCGCAGCTTCGTTTTTGTCAGAGGAACGAGCCTCCAGCTCGACGCATGAGGCATACTCCAGTTCGGAGACCTTCTCCTCCGCGTCTCACTCCAGCACAGAGAGTCTGCCCAGACCTCCACCTTTACCTCCAAAGAAAAGACACAGTGAGTTTCATGGTTTTGACTTAATGGAGAAAATATTCTTTGGGGTTTTTGTTTGTTTTGTTTTGTTGTGTTTGTTGTGTGTTTTTGTTTTTTGGGGTTTTTTGTTTGTTTGTTTGGGTTTGTTTTGTTTGTTTTGGGGTTTTTTGTTGGTTTTTTTGTTTGTTTGTTTGTTTGTTTGTTTGTTGTTGTTTTGTTTTGGCGGGGGGGGGGTCTTTATTATCCCATCTGGGACACAAGTTGCTTCCCCCAGGGGAAGGCTCTGTTGTTTATGGCACAGAGGTACATGTATGAATACTCACTTCAATCTGTGCATAAGCACTTATACCAGTGCTGCTTGTGCAACAAGCTTTGCTGTATTTTGGAAAATGAGCGCTGCGTTCTGTATTCAGCTACTGTAGACATACAATTGTAATTGGTACTTTTTGGCTGTTCCTATTGACCACTTGGCCATGCTGAGCTATTCCAGATAGTCTTGCCTGCCAAATAGTAGTTTAGAGTCTTGTTTCAGTGCTGCATATTATTATAAGCCTTTAAACTTACTTTTGTTGATGTTTCAAATATATTTTTTCGCTTTCCTCACAGTTCACGCCTACATGCAGACGTTTGGGGCGCTGACTCAGCCACTTTCCTTGGAGAATATCTCCCGCCACTCTATCAACTTTTACGAGGCACAGTGGCAGCAACACCAGATGGAGCTTTGTCAGCCTCTCTACCCTCGCTCCAACACCATCTCTGTCTTCTCCGACATCAGCTCTGACTCGTCTTTCAGCAGCGGATCTCCAGAGCGATTTTCAGGCGTGGCACCAGCTCTCCCAGCCAAAACTCGCAGGGTATATCTCAAAACAGATGTACAGTATTTGTTTTTAACACGTGTACAACTATTAACTCATTGGAGATGCGACTAAAAGAGTCTCAAGGAACTGTGGTGGCGCACCATTTTGAAGGGCTTAAAAAAATTCTGTACACCAAACCACTTAACCTAAGATATTAAAGTTTGTATGTCTGGGAAGCTTTTTTTTTTCTTTCTACTTTACAACTATATAAGTTGCTGCTTGATGCCAACGTTCATTTTGTCACCATTCATGCTTGAAATAGGTGACAAAATGACAAAAAATTAAAAGCAAAATAAACAGATCGTCCTCATTCACTCCCAGAAGAGTCGGTGCCAAAGTCGTTGTCACGAACATAATCTAAATCATCCCGGTCAACAAAAGGTTCTTCAGCTTCTTCTCCATTATCTTCAGTGTCAGAAAAGTCATATTCCACATCGAGTTCGATCCCGGCTGGGGCCAAATATTTGGCTTTTTCATCGTTGCCCCGTCTTTGATATCACCCTATGTGGTGGAAAAGGACGTTAAACCCCCAAACACCCACCCACCCTCATATTCCACATCAAAACTTTCCTGTGTGACTAATTCTATCACCACACTAAAAAAAAAAAATAGCGTCACCTCGCCGCCATCTTGCAAAACAAAGTATGCACGCCGCTCACCACATACAGAAATCGCAACCGATAACCGTACAAGGGAGGGTAGTCAACCCTTATAGAGGAGAATGGTTGCCCTTAAACTTGTCACTGGTCTCCCTTAGGTGTCTGTCACTTATGATGTGAAAAAAAAAAAATTGCAGATCTTGTCGCTTCATGTGCAACAGCACATCACCTTCAGGAAACACTGCGTCGCTGCATATGAGATGGCACGTCGCCAAAGAGTTAACCCATGTCATACAGGAAGTACTATTTCCCAGCCCAAGCAGGCCGAAGTATAGGAGACTGGAAGGTCACTTTTCTGTTCACATACACACTAAAAAAAGATTACATGGGGAACAGACCCGAGTTAAAATGACATCTCACACTACTACTCAAACAAAAGTAACAAAAAGACAGATGCTCTTGTAAGAGACTTGGAAGAATGCAGTCCATGTGCAAGGTATGTTATCGGCAAAAAAAAGTATGTACGCCTGTGTGTACATCAAAAGTGGTAGTGGACGGGGTGCTTTTTGTTGTACCCTGGGTGTTGATTGACACACTTGTGTTTCAGTCATTTGACATCAACCGGGGAAGCCAGGTGTCCACAGGATCAAGTCAGTCGGAGGCTTCGTCGTTCGGAGACTTCGCACACAGCCACAGCCAGAGTCATGGGACACTCAACCTTGTGGATTTGTATGTAAACCTGTGTATACACTTGCACACACAGACACGCACGCGCGCACACACACACACACACACACACACACACACACACACACACACACACACACACACACACACACACACACACAGCTACAGCCAGAGCCATGGGACACTCAACCTTGTAGATTTGTAAGTAAACCTGTGTGTACACATGCACACACGGACACACACACACACACACACACACATATGAGAAAAAAAATTATTTCACAATGTCTCGTCTGATGATAACTTGTTCCAGAGAGCCCAAAAGATGGTCAGGCCCTCCCCAAACCGTCGAGACCCCCCAGCCCCAGACCCCCACCCCTACGGCAACCGCAACAGCCACCACCATCACCAGCAACGGCAGCAACGGTAACACCAGCCCCAGTGTGACAGTGAGCGCCAGCACCAAGCCAGAGATCACGCGGGACGGTGACTCTGACTTTGCCGAGCTGAATCCTTTGGACGATATCGACGTGTCCGACCAGCTCATCCGAAAGAAGGAGGTGAGAAATTCACACAGTGAGAACGCTAGGTGAAACTGGATGACGTGCACTCTTCAGGCTGTCAAACTGTAATTTTTTTTTAAAAAACAGTTTTGGCACTGCAGCCTCATTCATGTCGTCAAGATTAAAAGCAGACATTGTTTGACTGGATTTTTTCTTGGTTTCGTTTTGCAACATTTGGGGATGTGTGGTCTTGTTGCAAGGAGACAGTAAGGGAAAAGTCATGAAGATGTGTGTGTGCATATGTGTGTGTGTGGAGTGAAGAGGGCAAGGTTTGTGGTTCAAATCTGCATGGGATGAGTTCTTGGCGATATGGAGAGAAAGCATGGTTCAGCTGGCATGCAGGTATTAGACATGTGAAAATAAGTGTGTGTGTGTGTGTGTGTGTGTGTGTGTGTGTGTGTGTGTGTGTGTGTGTGTGTGTGTGTGTGTGAGAGAGAGAGAGAAAGGATAGGTCAAGCCACATACAGATACAGTTATACATGTACATGTTTGTTTAAAAAGATAATAATAATTTGTGAATTTTCTTTTTGCAGGGTGAAGATGGACCTGAGATTCGTGGTGGTTCGATCGATGCTCTGATTGTCCATGCAACAGCTGCAGGCAAAACAGGTAAAAATGACTGCCATTTCTGCTTGCGTATTCTTCGAGGAACCATCTTTACTCTGCTTTTCCTGAAAAATATGACTACACCAAAAAAAACCAAAAACAATAACAACAAAAAAACCCAAAAGTGGGTAACAATATGCCAGTGTAATGAATTATATTCTTTGAAAACTATGTATTACTATGACTGTGCAGCAAGGCATCCAAGCAGTACCGTGACGACAATCTCATAAACCATTGTCACACATTCTCATCCATCCTTGTGAATGGCTTGTCAGTTCTCTCCTCTTTGAAGACCTGTAGTAGTGTAGATGGCGCACCAGTGAGCATTTTGACCAATCACTGCCCTGCATTACTTTCACTGCATTGAGCCAGCTGGTAGATCAGTTAAACCCCTTGCTTCTATTTTTCATTCTCCACAGTGAAATTCTAGACGATTTGGAGAGTTTGTTTTTATTAGTGATAGCATTTGAGTTTGATACATTCCTCGTAAAATTTGTCACATAGTTCAATTGAGAATTGACTGTAAATTTATCCCATCAGTTGATAAAAATGTTTATCGTTGAGCATTCATCTTCCCTTGAAGTGTCTTCAGCTGGTTAGAAATGTTTTTTGATCCGTAGCTGTCTTCCCTGTTAAACTGTTTAAAATGACCATACCAGTTCACCCTGTTCCCTAGATAGATGTTTTAACTGTATCCCATTAATGTTTGTAGAACCCTAAATTGTCAGTTGCATATATATATATATCCCCTTTTCAAAATGGGTAGAAGCTTCGATTGAGCTGTCTGTGATATTTCTATCAGGTGGGGTTTTTTTTTTGTGTGATGTTTTATGTGTTTAGATTTGGGTACGCTAGAAGTAGAAGCAGTTAGTTTTTGTCAGTTTCAGTGATTTCCCCTACAATTATACATTTGTTTTGAAGGTTGCGCAGATGTTATCTTCTGGTTGTAGTCTTGAGTTTTGTTACGCGAACTTAAACTCAAGATTTTGCATCCTTAAAGAAGAGTAATTTAACTCAGCCATTTCATTGAATTTTGCCAGAGTTTTGGGGGTTGGTTTTTACTTGAACTAAATTTTGCTTCTTTTACATAGAAAGTAATTATTTCAAAAAAAAAAACAAAAAAAAAACCTTATGTGGAACATACTTTTGACAGTGAGTTCATATTTCAAGTATTTTTTAAGAACTGGCCTGTAAGATTGTGAAGCCATGTTTTCCCCAAAGAGAACTTACATGATCAACTAGTCACAGCTTAGCTAGTTCCCTATCATGTCCACAAGTTTGTTCTTTTTAAGAATTTTTCCATCTGAACGTCATAAAAAATAATTATAACACACAGGACTACAACAATTCAGGTGTCGTGAAAAGAACCTATAGTGATACTGCTCAGTGTCGTAAGCATACCTTGATAACAAAAATCCTGAATCCCAGTGTTAATGTCTGACTGGTTGAGTTTGCTGTTTTATATATTGGTAATGTTCTGATGTTTCATTCCCTTAACCTCTCTAAATATGTGTAGTCCAACGGATTCCACCCTAAACATTTGGCAAGTCCACTCAGAGATGACATTGCCATGTTTTTAGGGTAGAGGTATTTTCAGCCCTTCCACCTGGACACAAAAATCTTTTTGTTTACCATGGCTAAAAGAAAAAAAACCTTTAAAAAAAAAAAAAACTAAATCAAAATAAAATTTCCTAAAAGTCCCAGTTGAATGATTTAATCACTGAGACATTTGCTAGGACAAGTCTCTGTGTTTTCAACAGGTTGATTCGCAGTGAATATTCAGTAAGAGTCTTGCAAAAAGGGTTATGCACTAAACAGAAAATAAAACCAACAGGTTATATGTATAGCAGACTCAACCTCTTCAGCATTTTCCATTGCCCGTTAAAGTTCCTGCCTGTCTATGGTGTTGTGATTTGTCAATTTTTGTACATTTCTCCCCATCATCATACAAGGCTTGGACGGAGAGGTTACCGACCACCAAGGTAAGCAGCGATCACCACGGCACTTTTTCGGTTTGGCATCACCCCTCGTGGCCATGTACCTTAGTGTTGTGTGTGCATTGTGTTCTTTTAGTCCCTGTCACCTTTTTTTCACCTTTGTGTACATAACTGTGTCGGATGCACACCGTTGGATGAGGCAAAAAAACAAACAAAAAACTCACATGTGCTTATGGTAACCTGCCCCTAAAAAAATTGAAGGAGGTAAGTCGGGGGGGGGGGGGGGGGGGGGGGGGTAAGAACGACCATTGGTTGAAAGGTGAGCAACTTTTTGTGCAGCTCCGACCTTTACTGCTCAGAGGTCTTCTGCAGCAGATGATACAAAGAGGGCGAAGCGAATGGAAAGATTGAGATATCTGTTGTCATTGTTGTTGTTTAATCTCTTATCAAAACAAAGTTTAGGTTCAGTTTTTAAAAAAAAAATAGGTCAGTCGGGTTACCGTAAGCACAGGTACTTTTTTTTTTTTTTGGGGGGGGGGGGGGGGTGAAGGAGATGTGCGTGCACATCCTCTTTTTATGCACCCATGCACATCTTTCAGAATATTTTTGGTAATGATTTAACTTTTATCTTCTTTTTTTTTATTTCCTCATAGTACCGTACTTGTTTTTGTAAGGTTTTGGTGGCCTTCCAAATCTTTCACTCACAAATTTGAACTTGAGCATAAAAGTTTAATGTTCCCACTATTCTTAAATATTGTTTTATGTCATCCCTAGTCTGGTCTAGACTTGCAAAAATGCCTTCCCTTTTATCTTTTGTAACATTATACCACCCCATCCGTAAACTCTCCAAACTCACTCCTTCCATTTTCACCATTGTATCATCTCACCCATGAAAATCTCAAACTTGTGAATCTTTTTTTTTAATCTGCAAACGGAATCATGCAAAAACATGTTTGCCCATGCACGTGTGAAGCATAATGGAGAAGGTTTTGACATTATTTGACTGCAACTGCAGGGTTTAAAAAAAAAAAAAAAAAAAAACACGCACACAAAATTCTTAGGTTTCTAAAACCTAACAGGGCTTTGGTATTAATATTGACATGAAATCATGGCATCACACAGTTTAGAAGCTGTTAAAGCGTAGGAAACGTTTTCTGCTGAAAGTTAAACACAGAATGGAGACGCACCAAAATTCTCCGTCATTGACGATACAATGGCCATGTCTTTTCTGGTCCCCCCCCCTCCCCCCCCCCCTCTCTCTCTCTCCTTCTCTCTCTGCATGTTGATTGGTGCACACAAGTTTGACACTAGAATAGCAGGGGTTAAAGATCTGTGTCGCTTTTGGGCAACAAGCAGCTCTGTGTGTACAAGTCTAGCTAGTTCACCCAGCATGCAGGTAGATAATCGACATATAATGGTATAGGAAGCTTGACTTCTTTATTAGCCCTGGGATAATACAGATGAGCCGGATATGTCTTTACCTCTGCCCAAAAGGCATGCATATGATATTTATGATGGTTACGTTGTGGCATGTGACTGTACATTGCTTGTGGCCTGTATAAGCGTACAAGGTTCATAAACGGATTTTTCAAGTTGTTCACACACATGCAGGAAGTACGTACAGTTGAAATAATAGGCCTAGCATTAATTCTAGTATCTAGTGATCGTGCAGTGACCGTCTTGTGATTCATAGAAAGACACAGATGCAACTGGCAGAAATGAACATCCGAGAACCATGGAATACAGGAGGGAGACTATATATCCATTTTAGTGTTTTTCGCTGGGTTCTTTCCCCTGATCAGTTGGAGAAGAGCATACAACTGATTCTACGTGTACAATACAAAATGTGTATTTAGATGGTTTTCTCTCCCCTTTTGGTTTGCAGTGATCCAGGCCCATTGAATTTTGTTGTGTGTGTGTGTGTGTGTGTGTGGGGTGGTGTTTTTTCTTCTGATGTGGATGTTGTGTTTGAAGGGAGGGCACGCACTGATTTCATTATGGTCATTTTCACACGTGCTCTACATAACGCACAAGGCATCTGTGTGTGTGTGTGTGTGTGTGTGTGTGTGTGTGTGTGTGTGTGTGTGTGTGTGTGTGTGTGTGTGTGTTTTCCCACCCATGCACACCACATCTCCTCGTACATGTATTAGGTAATTAAGGTATACCCAACAGATGTTCTCATGTTGATGACTTTTTTTCTGCATGGACAGTTCGGATATTAATGAGTGCAGTAGAACCAAATGCATCTTTTTTAATATACCAGTACATGTACTTTCTCTCACTTGTACATTTTTTTCCCAACTTTCTCTCTTTCTTACTATCTTTTTGAAAGTGTCTGTCATTCATGCTAATGCGGTACTGTGCAAGCATGTGTTTGTGTAACCGAAGCCCGCTCATTTCAGCTCGTACTTTTGACTGTATCAGAATAATTCAGTGTGTATTCACTATAGAAATATGATTGAATGATTATATCTGTCAGGATTTTCGTTTTGAACAGGTTATGTCTCCCTAATTGGACTTCACATTAGTGTTTCATGATCAGTGCTAGATCTCTTAGATGTACATTTATTAGATTTTTGTTTTTGTTTGTAACCTGCCCTGTTTGTTTGTTTGTTTGTTTGTTTTTGTTGTTATTTAATGTTTTGTCCTGTTGGTATACTGGAGTTTTATTTCCAGTACAGCATAGGGAGTTTTGTGCATGAACAGATATCATGTGTTGAGTTTTTCCAGGATTTTGAGTTTTAAGATTGTCAAAAGCATTGAATGATACCCGCAATTTTTATTTATGTACAACTACTACTCGGAGAGAGTTGGGTTTTGTCTTTTATGTTTGTTTTTTTTGTTTGGTTGGTTTTGTTAGTGTGACTATGATTTTCCCCTATAACTTTTCTGTAAATTCTCTTAGGCATATTGGTTGTATTTTTTGTGTATGCATGTCTTCATTTCTTCTCATTGTATCATTGCTACCCAGTATTCGTAAGAACCATCTCTACTGACATGGTCTTACTGAGTTGCTCCCCTTCCTTTTTGCAGAGTTTATGTACCAAGAGGCGTTTCTGACAACGTACCGAACGTTCATCTCACCTCGCGACCTGATCGACAAGTTGCTGTATCGATTTCACAAGTTCCATCACGCAGTTGACGGGAGGAAAAAACTCTCTCGCAACTCCTTCTCCCTCCTGATCCGTGTGATTGATGAACTTGGGTGAGTAATAATAAAGAGAACTTTTGATGGCGCTTATTCTTAAAACGGTCAGGTTCTAAGTGCTGTCCATGATGGCAAAAATAAACAGTTCCAGTTAAGGTGCAGGTTAATGATGATAATGATGATAATCTGGAACTCTCTGCCCGTCTCACTTAGGAATCTCCCTACTCTGTCACAGTTCAAGGCACACCTTAAAACCTATCTGTTTCGGCAAGCTTTCAACTAAATTTTTTACTGTATCCTCCCCTGTATCCCACGTCCGCCGTGTGTGTGTGTGTGTGTGTGTGTCCGTCGGTCTGTGTGTGTGTGTGTGTGTGTGTGTGTGTGTGTGTGTAGCGCGCACTGAGTGCTCCGGCTCTTGGGTAGACTTTCTGCGCCATACAAGAACAATTTATTATTATTATTATTATTATTAATAACTGTATTGCTAGGCGCTTTACCCAATTTCTTGAATTGGCTCGAAGCACCGTGAGCTGAATCACGCGCATTCTCTCAGACACTGGACGAGAACACATTACGATCACATGGTGTGGAGGGTCAGCTCGGCTCAGGCAGTATAAAGTACAAACAGCCAGGGATTCACAAATACTACACTGACAAACAACAAATGGTGTGCGTCCATGCATACATCATGCACATACTAGATGGGGACATAGCTCAGATTAAGGAGACAGGTTGTGTAGTAACAAGAGAGTCATTGTATTTTATGTATAACACAAAATGATATGAAACTTGGAAAACCAGACAAAAATGTCAGAAAAAAATGCACAACTGCCAGATTATGAAATACAAAATAAAAGCTTTTCAGATAAATACTGGCAAATCAGTTTTCAAAGGTTTTTCCCTCATTGTGTTCCCTAGGCACACGGAGCTGGAGGAAGAGATCGTGGAGCGGCAGGTGGCGCTAGTGTATGAGCTGCTGTGTCAGTGTGAGCTAGGTCTGGCCCGACTCCTGCGACGGAAAGTTCTGGAGAAGTGCGAGCAAAAGCAGGCCGCCCAGGACGCTCCTCCCCCTGTCAACCCTGTACAGTCCATAGACTTGTCGTCCAAGTGAGTACAGTGAATTGTCCTTCAAGAAGAGTTTTTGTAAAAGGGTGAAATGTATTTAAACAGCCGGCTTTTGCGGTTCCTGCATGTATTTTGTTTTTCTTGACCTGCGTTCATTTTAGAGCAATGTGCTGAAGGGTGTGTTGGCTTTGATTTATGCTGCAAAAAACCAGCTGCATTTAAAGTGGTGGAATCAGCTAAAGTTCATATAAACCTGGCCGCCTTCTTTTTTTTTTTTTTTTTTTTGGGGGGGGGGGGGGGGGGGGGGGGGCAGTTTGGTGTTGCATGTAGCTCATCTACATTGAATAATCAAAACTGATCATCCTTTCAAATTTTTCTGAGAAACTCAATACCAGAACGCCACATCGCCAAGATCTGTAGACACATAGACAGTATATAACGTCAAGTAAATTTTACTATTTCTTCTTCTTCAGCACCCCTGATCTGTTGAGCTTCAAGTCAGGTGACATTGCCGAACAGATGACTTTGCTGGATGCTCAACTATTCCAGCAAATCGAGGTAATTACCAGTGTCAGCAGTGTTTTGTACCTCGGAAAATTTTGCGGTAGATTTGTAAAAATTAAAATTTATCTCGGTTCATTTGGTCAAGAAGTGTCCTTTCACTTGTAGAAGTGTGTACATGTATATGAAATTATATTTGAAGTGTTATTGTGCAGACTGTGCTTGTTGTCTTGTCGATGTGTAAGGTTATCATGATTGTGTCTCAGATTCCGGAGGTGTTGCTGTGGGCGAGGGTACAATCAGAGGAGCAGAGCCCGCACCTCACCACCTTCACCGAGCACTTCAACAAGATGTCCTACTGGTAGGCACTAACACACAGAATTCAGCCGGCCCAGACAGCCATTTGTACCTTCACGCACATGCATATATACCTCACACAAACCGGCCTCTGTACCTCGGATGTCCCCCTTGACAGCATCTTCAGTTTCCTGAAAGAGTTTAACCTCTTTTATAAAATATAGTCGTAGTATAACACAATCTGTGATACTGTTTTTAGTCCTGAAGAAATTAATCTTGTACTGGATCTCATTTAAGCTTCACAATGTTTTTATTTATATTTACATCATGGTTGAAGCTAGCCCTTTTATGTTTTAAAGGACCTGGCAGGATGGGACTGTGTTAGCCGCGAAATAGTGTTTGTTGCTTGCGCGGCGTTAAGCCCTAAATAACCGTATCAACAATACTTACCAAACGCTAGGGATGTGTTGGTGTAGTTACTGTTTCTCACGATTCCTGCCTTGCATAAGGTCGTGGTTCCTGATTTTGAAGTGGACACTATTATCTAGCATTATTAGATGAAAATAATGATATAATAGTAATATATTAATGAAACAAATTAATGATATTAAAATACCCTTTGGTATTTTGTTTTAGGTTTTATTGATTGCCCATGTGTATGTAAGTGTTACTTTATAGTCAGTCCTCTGTAGAAACGTGTTTCGTCTCAAAAGAAGTGGTACATAGCTTGTCCATTTATGTAATTCTAGATGTTGCATATTGTTTTTTGATTTTTGTTTTCTTGTCTCCAGGTGTCGAACTCGCATCCTGACACAGGAGGACCCCAAGGAGCGGGAGAAATACTTGATGAAGTTTATCAAGATTATGAGGGTGAGAATGGCTGCACATAGGCTTGTTTTGCAGAACGTTAATTCATGAAAAACACATTCTCAGGGCCACGTTAGATAATTATGAGGTTGCACAAATCTTTCGTTTTTATTGGCAGATTTTTTAGAGAGAGGTTTAAGTGATTTAAAAAAAACCAAAAAAAAACCGAACGATCGTCTAAGATTTTACACACATTCATTTCTTCTGAACATCAGTTTGTAACAGTCCATGGTTAACACATTTCATACCGCAAGTGGGATTCCCAGTTTTTCTGGTTCTCATCCCATCATCCACCCAAATGTTTGTAGTGCAAGGGAGGCTACACTGCCCACGTGCTGTCGGATGGATCTGGAAATTTTCACTTTTTGCGTTGCTGGGCAGGTATTAGATCCCTGCGTAACTTGCATGATACAAATTGTTGTTGACTGTTTCTGGATGTGTTTGTGTATCAGTGGCTGAGGAAGCTGAAGAACTTCAACTCCTACCTGGCCATCTTATCGGCTCTCGACTCTGCCCCAGTGCGTCGACTTGAGTGGCAGAAACAGAATATAGAGGTGGGTTGTCTTTTAGCTGTTAACGTTTAAGTTAGGGTTGGTTTGTTGGGTTTTATAATTGGGGAGGGGGGGGGGTTGTTGGGGGGGGGGGGGGTATGTTTTAGTTTTTAAGTTGTTTCTCTATAGAGAAACAACTTTATGAGACGGGGCAGATTTTGCTACGCGCAGCAGCAAGTTCAGTGATACAAAACAAGACTGTGACGTTTCTCCAAACAATACTTACTTTCACGCACACAGTGACGTAACGAAATCTGCGTCATAGACACCTTACGTGCACACTTTGCTGCTGCGTTCTTTTGGCGGGAATGACGTGTGTGTGTGTGTGTGTGTGTGTGTGTGGACGGATGTAATGATGGCTATCTCCTAAACCACCTCGATGGAGGCCTTTTTACTTTGAGATAAAATGGGAAATCACCTTCTCCAGAGCTACCTTTCACGATTTTTAGCCTGCCGCATTTACAGAAGAGTTATCGCCAATTTTAAAAAATCGGTCATGTTACGATTTTTTTCGAAAAAGTTGTTCAAATTCCTTCATTTTCTAGACTTTGGAAGTTCACCCAATCACACTGCCTTGATTCGTGCTACAGCTCTGTAGCTCTGACTGGTTTTGTGTAAAAAAAATATTTCCGAGGTAGGGGTGGTTTGCACATAAGATCAAATATCTATGAAAAGACTACTGCAAATTACTTATCATCCCGGCGTTTTTGTCTAGTGTGACAACTGCACATATGACAGGAACTACTGCACTATTATATCTTTAGCATTTAGAATAACTGAACTTTTAGATAAACTTAACTTTTCAAGTTTCTGCGAGAAGCACCGGTCAAAAGAGTTCCAAATTTTCGATTTCATAAGTACAATCCAAGGTATTCTAGTCCATGTTTCACCAGCCCTCTAGATCTTCAAGATTTTATGTAAAAATTAGTTCAGCCAGGGAAGTCACAAAAGCAACAGGGAAATCACAAGACATGCACAGGCATCATCTGTCATACCACCAGTGTGAAGCTGACGTCAAACGCTTAGTTCACAGACAAAATAAGCAAGTATCGTCACTGCCTCCGACATTTCACCAGCCCTCTAGATCTTCCAGATTTCATGTGAAAAATAATTCAATCGGGGAAGCCACAAAGCCAACAGGGAAATCACAAGACATAAACAAGCTTCCTCAGACGATGGCAGTGCTAGAGGCTGACGTGAAAATGTTTAGTTCGCGGAATTGACGTCATCTCTCTGTCTGTGTATGACGACCTGCCTGAGGCTGACGTCAAATGTTTAGTTCACGGAACTGACCTCTCTCTCTCTCTCTCTCTGGGGAGCCAGGGTGGCCGAATGGTAGAGCGTTGGACTTTCAATGCTCGGGTCGAGAGTTCGAATCCCGGCTGGGGCCAAATGTTTGTGCTGGCCTTTCTCTCGTTGCCCCGTCTTAGAAAGCACCCTTACGTGGTGGAAAAGGACGTTAAACTCCTAAACACCCACCCACCCACTCTCTCTCTCTCTGTCTGTCTCTCTCTCTCTCCCCCCACCCGGCCCCACCCCCAGTCACGTGACTAATCGGTTGAGGTCGTAGAGGATCTAGTGTCATTGGTAGAACTTGGAGAGGGGAGAACCGGCAACAATAACAACAAAACAGACAAAATAAAATGAAATTTGGAGAAACAACTTTGTAGGACGGGGCCGTTCCTCCTTGTTGTGTAGGGTTTTGTTGTTTTTGATTGAGGGGGGGGGGGGGGGGGGACACAGGAGTGCCACTTTTATTTTGAAAATTGCTACAAACTCAATTCAACTTAGTAATGAAAAGAACTGTCTCTTTTTCTGCAGGCTCTGCAAGAATTCTGTCAACTGATAGATAGCTCATCGTCATTCCGAGCATATCGTCAAGCTCTGGCCGAGACTGAACCACCATGTATTCCTTATCTGTGAGTGCACAGTATTGTCTGTTTTTGTAGTTTACAGTACAGTTGATATCTCAGGTCCCAGTACATGGCAAGATAAAGTGCCTACTGAAAGGGAAACAGTGCTGTATGTGCCATTTCAAGATGGATCCAGCCACAACTAGGCAGCTTGATGTCACCTATGCTTTATCACATTTTTCACACAAACTCACGTCAAAGTGAAGAAAAGTGGCCTTTTAAAATAGATACCTTCTAAAGAATTGGTTGTTTAACAGGTGAAAAATGGCGTTTTAAGTGTTCTCTCGTCGCATGTGTTTCTAGCGTTAGCTGTGCTGTATCACATTTTTCACACAAACTCACGTCAAAGTGAAGAAAAAGTGGCCTTGTCAAATAGAAACATTCTGCAGAATCTTTTTTTTAACCGGTGGAACTGGTGTTTTATGTGTTCTCTCATCACTTGTGTTTCTAGCGGCCTCATACTTCAGGACCTGACATTCATCAACATTGGCAACCAGGACATGTTACCAGACGGCAGCATCAACTTTGCTAAACGCTGGCAGCAGTTCAACATTCTGGACAGCATGCGACGCTTCAAAACCAGGTAAAAGACACAAACGGAACTGCTTAGGCAAAGAGGCGGTGACAGCAGAATCTGTGGACAGCTTCGGCTCACACATCAGTTGCCCACAGCTACTAAGTCATCTGCATATGTCTCTCATCTGTTGCAGTTACACCAGTAGTGGTACCTACAGTCTTCACAAAAAGTTAAGGACCAGTCAACATAATGGGTGACAGTTTCAATAAATCAGAAAAAAATAAACGAATTAGATTTTTCCCGTAAAATTCGGTAGCAAGGTTAAGGGGTAATTAGTGAACATGGCGACCACTGTGTGGATGGCACGTGCGCGTAACACAGCATGCTTGGCGCATTTGAAAATCTGCAATTTCGGCAAAACTAGACCGAGTTTCAGTGTTCAGTGAGCAATACCTGGGGGCTTTCTGCACGGCAAAAATGAGATGCAGGTCAAAGACTGCATCCCTGGTTATGAACTGTGCTCATTTGTTTGCCTACATAAGCCGCCGTTTCAGCGATGTTCAGCACTACACCAGCATGCCACCACGACAAAAGTTGAATGATATTTGCAAGTGGTCCTTAACTTTTTGTGAAGGATCTATGTATGACACATTGGTCAAGATTAACACGTTTCATACTGCACAGAGCAGTTCTGCATGCTTCCATTTCTCATCTCACTACATCTTTAATTATGTTTGCTTGTGGTAGTGTATTCTACCTAAGGGAGGGAAGCCGGGGCCGAACGGTAGAACGTTGGACTTCTAATACTAGGGGTCCTGATGTTAAACCCACACCCTACTTGAGGGATGCTTTCTTTTTTACCTTTTTTTAAAGCGCTTTTGTGAACAGATGAGCTACCAATCTCCCATCCACTTCACGTACATGGGCAGGGGAATAGGTGCCCTCATCTTGCTTGGTAAGAATAGGGTTAAAGTGTAGTCTCGTATGAAATACTGTACATTCATTTTTTGTTCTTGTTTCAGTCACTACGGATTCAAGCGAAACGACAAGATCCAAGCGTTGATGAACAACTTTGATGAATACCTTGGCGAGGAGATCCTGTGGCAGATGTCCCAGAAAATCAAGCCACGGCCCACTCACAAGAAACAGGATTCCATCACGTGATCGTGGACCAAGATGTGTAGAAAAAACCCCCTCAGCTATGTTTTAGTTCTCAGAGCCTGTGACTGCTTGGTGTGAACCATAGGCGGTAGCAATTTGTGATCAACTTCATCTGCAGCGTGCTTTCTTCAACATTTTGGTGATCCTGGACACTGTCAGAGACCTCCTGGATATATGAGGATATTCCTCCATGTTTTCCATTGAGCCGACTGTAAGAGGCCAAAAGTTTTGAGATTTCCTCCATGGATCGTGTGAAACTGTCAACCGTTTCTTTTTCCCAGTGGGATTATTTGTGATTGCATAATTTATCATTGCTACACCACATGCAGACAGAATGCTTGATTTTATCAGGGAATCGATTCTACTTTCTTTGTAGCTGCCTATCCCCAAGAGCACCACAGGAGTGGCAGGTATGCAGGCGCATCCATTCAGGCAGAACCTGTTTGTGCAGAATTAATCAGGAACTTGGATTTGACAGATTCTCAGTCATGTGTGCGGTCACTTTTGGACGTGAGATTACATTCAAGTGGAAACAGTGAGGGAAACTTCAACCACAGAACAGTTGTGCAGATCATTTTGTAAAACCTCAAGCACAAACCAGTTTGTGAAACTTCAAAGACGAAGTAGTTCGAAAACCTTCAAGCACAAGGCAGTTTGTGAAAATTCAAACACGAAACAGTTTGCAGTATTTTCCACACTGAACAGTTTGCAAAACAGAACTCACTGGACACCACAAAGAGAGCAGCCTATTTCACAGAGAGCTACATACATGAGCCACAGACCATGAAGCAACAGAAATGAGACAAGTTTGCCATTTTGATTTGCGTGGATTTTAGAAATGTGGTCTTTGGCAGAACTTGCTCAGGGCTTGTGACTTGGTCACAGTCTTCATCATGACAGATGGATTTTACTGTGAGGGTCTAACCGTTTCACTTTCAAGTCTTGGTGCAGTTTGTTTCGTCTGAAGTGGCCAGCATGGTGGAAAAGTGGACTTTTTACACAGGTTACTGCTGCATACAGGGTCACTCTGTTCCAAGTAACCAGATGACCATTTGGGTGGAAATCGATGGCATCCTTGGAGAAAGCATTTTTAGCCAATCAGGAAACAGTTGAAACTTTGCTTGATTCAGAGGCCCCCAGAAGCTTTCACATGGAAACGACATGCAGGCCATCACATCACAGTTAACACTTTCTTTCCAACAAGCAGCTGATGGATCAGTAACAAACTGCCCCATAGAAATGAAGGAGTGGCACCATGTGTGGGCCCTAGTAACAGTTGCTAGGGGCTCTTGGAAGGGTCTATACAGTTGGCCACCAAGACAGAAATGGGAGTGATGCAGATTCGGCCTTCTTGGTTGAACTCTCTGTCTCCTATAGATCTTCTGCAGAAAATAAAGTGCTAAGGATGCAAGGCACTTCAGTGACAAACTGTTTCAGTGCTGATGCGCAGAATTCATTTTCACTTAAATGTTTTCTGTGAAAAACACTCGAGTATGACGACACATGTACAAGAAAACGCTTTGCAACACCACCACCAAAATCGATGTGCATCCGTGTGCACATTCTGAGCAAAAACATACCCTTAGCTTAAAATATTTAGAATACTGCTGCAGTTATTGAAATCTTTTTATACACAAGCATCTGTAACTATTTATCAGTGGGTTGTTTAAGCATTGTCACTCATACTGGATTTGTTGGTGTAAATGTGTTACTTTATATGAAGGTACCGGTAGTGTGCACAGTACAGTACACTGTAATATGTTAAAAGGTCTGCAGTCTCAACAAAAACCAGTTTTTGGGTTTTTTTAAACTTTGCAGCTGTGCAAAATGCACAGTCAGCTATGTCACAGTTGCATAGTTTTGCGGAGACTCTTAAAAAACCAGAGTATGAGTTTGCTGTGACTTCATTGTCCGAGCGAGACAACAGTGCCTAGCGGGCGTGGTGCGTTGCATGAGAAGACTGCGACTTTCTCGCTCAGTGTAAAATCACACTCTGTTTGGCTTTTATAGAGGTTTTAGGGTTGCCGAAAACTCTGTAACGGTGATAGTTGACTGTGCATTTTGCAGGGTTTTTTTGTTTGTTTTTTTTTTAAACACGGTTTGTGGGTGTTTGCTGAGATTGCAGACCTTTAACTGGATGGACGTTTTCTGTGTTTCGTTCTGACTTTGACATAAGCCTGCAGACCAGGCTGCTTGATGAGTGTGCGTTGATGGTGTGTTTGCATGACATTATTTATTGACCTGCCACAGAACTGGCAAGAGATTTAAATGTAAGTGGTATGTCTGCTGCTATGTGGTTTTCTCCTTCTTACTGTTTGTATACATTTATTTACATACATTTCACTTTCAGTGTTAAACTTAAAGCAGAAGACATTTTTACCCTTTTACATGACTTCGACTCCGATTGCTAAAAGTATTTCGGTTTTCTTTGGCACTGAAGATCAGGGCCCATATGTAATAGTCGAGGTTAGGGCTTTTAGCCAGGAGCTAACCTCGAACTAAACTAGCTCTAGGGTTAAATTTTCTGTTGTTTAATGTTTTAAATCAGGAAGCGGGCCCATACAGGAAGCTGCCCGAGCCGTTATAGGAATTTTTCCTTCCTTTCTTTGCTTCCTTTTTCATTTTTTGCTTTTGGGTTTCTTTTGTCCTAGTCTGGGTTAGGCCCGTAGCCATGGGTTAAATTAACCTCGAGTTCTACATTCGGGCCCTGCACAACAGGGAGATATATGTTGAAGGCATCTGAATGATGTGATTAGGGGACTGGTATTGCGTGTATACTGCATGAAAATTACATTTTGCACAAATGACCTTGAAGTGTGCAGTGAACTTGTTAAAATTCTCATGTCTCATTACCCATCATGTCAAGGACACCAAACTGTGACCATCCATTCGACATGTTTCAATATCCAGGCTGTTTTAAGTCTCGCATTCATCATTCAATGGCAATACCTTATCAGCATATGCAAATTAACTTGCGTCAATACCATTTCTCTCCTCTGTGGATGTTCAATGTTCCGGCACCTTTCGTTGTGCGAGCTGTAGACAAGTTGATGTGAACAGTCTGAATACACAAATGGATTCCGTATCCGTGAGCACCTAATTTATCAACCTGGACATCGTTTTGTGGATGCATTGTATAGTTATGCTAGCGCTAGGGGCGACATCAGATTTTCATTTGTGACTAAAAAATTTTTATCACTTTGATGCTTCACCCTTCTGTTCTGTTAATGAGCCTCCCCCCCCACCCCCCCCCCCCCCACCCCTCTTTTGAGTGTTGAAAACCTGTGGGTCTCTGGTTTTGAATACAGTTTTCAGCAGTTGGTTACATACAATGTAGAAATACACCGTGTACATGTGTGTGTTGCGTGTTCTCGAGTGATTTCACATACAAGTTGCTGTGATTCTTTTCTCTCTTTAGTGTACATAAATTTTTTGTGGTGTGCGCGCGCGTGTATGTGTGTGAAGTTTCAGTATGTACATGTACATAAGCTGAGTAATATTGTTGGCTGTGTTCATAACTGTTGAGGCATGTGTTCAACCACTTCATTTGTGCCATTGTAAGATCATGATGTGGCATAGTGCTGTAGGGTGGTATACATTACAGTGAATATGTTGATACTGTAAGTGACTGGGATGTTCCTGTGTCCTTGTATGTTGTACATGTATATATGGGAAGAAGGGAGCATGGGGTATCCACAAGCATTGGCGCATTATTTTGTGTGCACGCGCGCACACACACGCAGAGGCTTACACACACACACAGAGGCACGCCCGCATGCACACATTAACACACATGCTCATACACAATCTTCCTGCCGCAGTCATACGAGAATCATTTCAAGGGATGCAGGGATTCCGGAGCTACCTTTTCAGGGCCGGTCAGAAACTGCACAGACAACTTTTGTTGTTAGATTTGTAATTTGTTGTTGTTACTGTTTGAAATCACTAGTTTACAGCTTTTTCTCTCTCTCTCTTTTTTTTCCCACTGCAACAGCCAGAAAGGTATGTAAAATGTTTACATATGAGCATACCATTTACCAGAAGAAATTACACCACCTGAGCAACACCCACGTGTTTCGTCCAGTTTTCCGCTTTCTTGGCTTTTAGCAGACCTGGTTTAGAGGTACACGTTCTCTCACAATTGTACATTTTAGAAATGAAGAAATGAATGAATCAGTAGAGAAGTAAACAAGGAATTTTCTCGTGATTGGAAGTACTTAGCCTGAAGCCTGTATTGTGGGACTTTTCTCGTGATTGGAAGTACTTAGCCTGAAGCCTGTATTGTGGGACTTTTCTCGTGATTGGCAGTACTTCGCCTGAAGCCTGTATTTTGGGACTTTTCACGTTTTTGTGGGTTAAGAGTGCAAACAGATGTGTATTTAAATATATATATGTATTTAAATGCATCTGTACAGAATTCCATGTGTGGGAGAATGGGCAGCTGACACAGATTTAGTCTCATAGCAACAAGTTGTATGCAATAGTTATACATATATTGTTTTCCTTTTATTATTTCGCTATTTATTTCTGGTAGACTTGGCGCTTTTCAGTTCATCTGAAACTTTTTTCTTTTTCTTTTTCCCCCCTTCTTATTTCCTGCTTTTTTCTTCTTCCCCCCCCCCCCCCCCCCCCCCCTTTTCTACGTACTACGTCCCACAACCCGTAATGTGTGTTCTGCAATATACTTTATCTTCCTTTTTTCAGTGCACTAAGTTGTTGAGAATATGATTTTTTTAACTCTTTGGGTACAGGTGGAAAAAAATTGTCATACGTTTCCTCTTTACGAGAAAATGGACTATTTTTTAGAACACGCCCTGTGGTTCAAAAGTATTGAATACTGATACAGCTGTAGATATGTATATATTGGAAGTGTCCCCTGATTTCTCCTCTTTTTTTTCTTTTTTTCTTTTTAATAATGATGTTGAATATTCTTTAGGATTTCATTTCTCTTTCAGTTATGATGCCGTTTATTTATGTAGTAAATACCTTGGGCAGATGTCTGCAAAAATCATACAGCCTTTTGGCTTTTTTTTGCACGTGCTTAGATCAAGAGAATTTTTTTTTTCATTTTCATTATTTGATTTCTTCTGTTTTTTTGTACCTGGATATTATCAGTTGCTGGTCATACGAATCAAGTCCTCGTTTTTTACCTGGGAAAACAAGGTCGCATATTGATATGATTAATTGGCATTCAGGCTTCAGATCTCGTCTCAAACTCGTTTGTCATCTTCATTTTCCCACTTCCCCCTTCGCTGTTACTAGCCAATGCTGTTCAAATTAAGTTTCACTTCCGCCTTCACAAACAACAGATCGACTCTCGTGTGGTTTGGTCACACCTGTAATATTAAGTGGCTTGGTCTTGCACTCATGTTAGAGTGTGTTTGTGTTCATTGTTAACATTCGATTGTTATACTGTTGTTGAAGGATGTGTTATTGTGGACATAATGTTATGGTAGTCATGTTGCTAGATAGGGTAAGTATATATATGACATTCTTTCTTTCTGCTACCCATCTTTGCACTGGACTGGTGTAGTGGTGCATCTTGCTGTTGAGTAGCGGCCCTTCGCTGCATGTCCTAGGGTTATGTCCCTCAAGCCCTGCCTCTGGATCTTGAAAATAAAAATGTGCTCGCAAATTCATACATGTATTTGTATTCATGTTTTGGTGTGTGCGCGCGTGCGTTGTTGGTGTGTGTGTGTGTGTGTGTGTGTGTGTATTTTCCAGCACTGCTCTACATCTTCACATGCACAACCTCAAAACTGATATCAGGAACGTTGCAGGTGCAAGACATTTATGTGTGTAGCCATTAGGGGTGGCTAGGTGTTTGTGAGTTTAACGTCCTTTTCCACCAGGTAAGGGTGATATCAAAGACGGGGCAACGAGCAAAAGGCCAGCACAAATATTTGGCCCCAGCCGGGATTCGAACTCACAACCTGAGCATTTTGAGTCCGACACTACCATTCGGCTATCCCGGCTCCCTGTGTTGCCATTAGTAAACAAGTTAGTTATTTAGGGCCCAACGCCGCACAAGCAACCATTAGTTAACAAAGAGCTTTTGGTTCCAACAAGGAAGGAGAAATACACGTGCATAAATTGAAAACAAGTATTCTGTTTATATTTAAAGTGTCAGATTGTATATATTCAAGTTAGAAAGACATTAAGCAAAAACGCCAGGACAATGCAGGGTCAGTTACTTATTTAGGGCTTAAAGCTGTACACGCCATCCCGTAACTTGCGCTCTTCCGCCGACACTCGCCTACTCCGTGTACCCGTCCGTCGTCGAAAGTTCCAAGGCCAACGAGCCTTTTCGTACATTGGCCCAGTCACATGGAACAGCCTTCCCTCCCACATCCGCCACGCTCAGTCTTTGGCAACATTCAAAGCTAAATTGAAAACGCACCTCTTCTCCTCCCAGTAATTCAACCCAGCTTTATATTGTCTTGTACACTCTGTGTGTGTGTGTGTGTGTGTGTGTGTGTGTGTGTAAGATGGTTTATTTGGGTTGGGTTCCCCACATCCTGTGGTTGGGCAGGATGCTGGGGTCCCCGCTCTCTTACTGCCATGGTCTCTGTTGCCTGCAGGGAGACAATGCGGGGTTTTTTATTTTATCAGTCTTTATTTTCGCGGGTTGTTGCTACCCCCCCCCCCCCCCCCCCCCCCCGTTATATTGTAAAGCGCCTAGAGCCAGCCCCTGGGTTAGGCGCGTTAAAAATCTCCACTATTATTATTAAAGCCGCGCAAGCAACAAAAACTAATTTGTGACTAAGCAGTCTTTGACTACCAGGTGATTAAAACGATAAAAGGCTATTCCACAAAACAAGTATAAATATATATTTTAAAAAATCTGTCTGGTTTAAAGTAGATGAACATATTTTTGTATATCGAAGTCTTTGAAACTAAACATGTAGGTCAAGGGAAGTCTTTAATGTTTGAGAGACTATATTTTACAAAACAAGTTGGACTCCTTCAAGAACTCGAAGATGTCCGGAGGAGCATCCCAGAACAACACCTTTAATAATAATAATAATAATAATAATAATGACAGTACTTATATAGCGCTCTAACCTATTGGTTGATAACAGTTCTAAGCGCTGAAAAAAAAATAAGGGGGAAAAATTGCAATGTCATAAGGTCAGGGTACAACGACATACGCACGCACCGTCAGTACACACACGATGCAAACCAGAGTGAGTGAGTGAGTTTTAAGGGCTTAAAGCCGCGAAAGCCACAAAGACTAATTCGCAGCTGAGTGTGCCTGCACTACATAAAAAACAACAAAAATGTAACGTTGGACAAAGGATGCAAACTGGTCTACGGGGCAATATAAACCTAGGACATGCAGGAGACGCTGCACCTTCATGCTAATTTATCGAACTCCCGGTTACAAAAAAGCGTAGAAAACAAATGACAATTACAACTGGGTACAACAAAGATAAATACTAAGCGCATATACAGCAAATATTGCAACTTATCATCTCCTAGGCGCAATAAACCAGTTCGCAGCATATGCCCAACATCACTTATTCCTAACCACTGGTAGTGCAGACGTGAGTGAGGGGTTAAAAAGAAGAAATATAGATGAAAGGGCTGAACTTAGAAATCAGCTGAGAGAATAGAGGAAGGACAGAGCGGCTAAATTCTGGAGGTTTTAAAGAGAAAGATACAGGTGAATGGGCTGGTGAGGGATAGACAGAGGCGTAGGAAGGAAAATTCCTTAGTTGCCAATGAAGACAACATGCCTGGGAGGCAGTTGGAGACCAGACCGCTCCAACACGGAACCTCCCCGCCGTGAGGCGGTTTGGGAAATCAACGCACCAGAGAGGGGTGCGTTGTGAAGGTCTTCAACATGACAGGTGTTCAGCAGCACCAGCAGGGCGCTGCGAACAAACTCCGCCAGGCTGAAGACCAGGTGGGGGGAATCCAGTGGAGCCATGTGGGATCACTGCTGGAAATCATCTCAAGAAGAACTCGAGTTGTCCTGACTTGACAATGAGCCGTTTGCTATGGGTCTGCCACAACAGCGTTTTTCAACACTGATCTCCCAAGGGCAGGTTCTTGAGAAGGCATGCAGTCACAGCTGTGAAACAGGCACGGACATTGCTGAAAAACTCTGCGACCTTCTTGTCTTGGAGGCCCCATGGGCTCGCCTTCACGCGGCGGGCCTGATTTAGCCAAGCTTGCCCACCCCTTTTGCTCTTTCTTTACTCTTACTTCTGCCTCCCTCGGTCCATTCACCTGCCTGTTGCTCTCTTAAGTCGGCCTTCAGAAATGACCCTCAGATGTCTCACTGGACCAAGGGTCAGCAGACACCCGCTTACTGACCTCCCCCCGGAGGAGACTTTAATAGAGCAACAGGCAGGTGAATGGACCGAGGGAGGCAGAAGTAAGAAATTAACGTCTGCTGTAAAGACGTTTCTGAGAAATGACGGTGCTTCGTCATGCATGACGCAATGCAAAGTTGCTTATTTATAGACGCGAGACTGTCCCCGGAAGCATTGTCACTCAAGATCTTCGTTGCACACCGCTGATGCGACACTGAAGCACAGGATAGAGCACGACTGGCTGACTGATCAGCATGTCCTCGTAAGTACCAAAGTACATGTACATGGGGTGGGTGGGTGTTTGGGAGTTTAATGTCCTTTTCCACCACGTATGGGTGATATCAAAGACGGGACAACGAGAAAAAGGCCAGCACAAATATTTAAGACGGGATTCCCGGAACTCACGACCCGAGCATTGCTGAAGTACGTGGAATATGTTGGTCTTTACTATACATATGATTACAGTTGTGACCCGTTTTCCGTTGTCATCCCGGTTTTTGTTTTCTGTTTTTTGCAGTTTTTGTTTTTCTTTTTGCAAGTCGTTTTCGGCATTCAGTTTGTAGTATATTTTCATTATCACTGGGTGTTGATTGTTGTTGTTCTTGTTTGTTTCTTATGTATTTTTTAAATCCAACCAGGATCTCATCATCTGTGGATACTGCGTCAGTGAGTGTCCCAAACACTATATTATCTGTCATCTCTATGTGTAAACCGGCAGTGGGTCACTGACATGACAGGAATGTGCTGCCTCAAAATGTTCGCAGTCATAGTTGTATGACCGATATACCAGCCAAGGTTGATCTGTGAGCTTAAAAAAGGTACCCAGGCGATGTGTTCAAGCACACACACACACACACACACACACACACACACACACACACCCCATGTGACACACACCCCATGTGACACACACACATACCATGTGACACACACACACACACACACACACACACACACACACACATCGATCCCAGTTGCTGTCAGTTTGTTGTCAGACTAGAGAGTGGACATGTAGGCCCGTCAGTGAACCGCTCGAACGCGAGTCATCGTCACCCTCTCTTTACGAGGAAGTGGAGGCCACAAACACGCATGGGGAATCCCTGACTACACGAATGCATGCTTGCGGCAATGATATAAACTATGCGGCGGTGAAGGTGAGGCTGATAAAGTACATGCATGTCTATGTACACTTGCAGTTCCATCGCCACACACAACTGGCAGCAGTTGCAAATGTTGGAGTTTGGTGACCTGGTAAAGTTTGATAAGAGTATATTGTACGACCACTGGGGATTGTACGTGGGTGAGTAGACAGTTTGCATGCAACTGATTGCCGATACCTTCAATTTTCATTGCTTGAATATTTTATTATTAGTTTTTTTTCGAAATCGAACAAAGTCAGTTAAATTGTCTTTATTTTCTTTTTCATTATTATTGTTTTGAAAAATTCCATTCCCCCAAATGTAAGAAGCTAGACCCCTAAACAACCAACCAACCAACCAACCAACCAACCCCGCTACGGAGTCCGAATTTTTCTTACTCCAGTGTAGTTGGGGTAACCCATGAGTGATCGGGGAAGTCACATCCTCGATTAGAGGGACGCCCTGCCCAACTCCAGCGTGGGACAACCGCCTCCAAAATAAAATGTTTCCTCGTCTGAAAGCATTTAAACTTGAACCGGGGGAACATACCCCCGCACACCCGGCCACAGCATAACACAAATGCTTTTCAGACAGGTGCTCGTGGCCTTGTCATTTCGTCACCAAAAGCTACGCACTTTTCCTCCTCAGTTCTGTATCATGGACCATTTCAGTTAAAAGTCTGCAATCTCAGCAAAAAGCCGCAAACTTCTTTTTTTTTTTTTAAAACTGCGACTCCTGCGACTGTGCAGAATCCAGACAGCTCTGTCACAGCTGCAGCGTTTTCAGCACTTTGGAGACCCTTACAAAACCAGAGGCCGAGTTTTCCGTGGCATCATTGTGCTTTTGGTCAGTGAGCGAGACACACAGCTAAAGTGTCTAGCCGGTGTTGAGCGCTGCACGATCTTTCTCGCTCAGTGTCAAAACGCAAACTGAGCTGTGAAATCAGGTTGCCCTTGGCTTTTATAGGGGTTTCAGGGACGCTGAAACTCTGTAACTGTGACAGAGTTGACTGTGCATTTTGCACAGTCAGATAGCTCTTTAAAACACTGTTTTGTGGCTTTTTCTTGAGATTGCAGACCTTTAAGCTCTGTGGCCATTGTGGGAACCAAAACGCTGTTCTGGCTTTGTTCTCGTTGTCCCGTCTTTGACAGCACCCGTAAGTGGTGGAAAAGGAAGTTAAACCCACGAACACCCACCCATCCTCCTTCCCGCGGTCCGCAAATATTTCTCTCTGAACTGAACTGAGGACGGCTCTGTGAGTCCGCAAATATTTCTCTCAGAACTGAATGAGGACGGTTCTGTGATTCCGCAAATATTTCTCTGAACTGAACTGAGGACGGCACTGTGATTCCGCAAATATTTCTCTTTGAACTGAACTCAGGACGGCTCTGTGATTTCGCAAATATTTCTGTCTCAACTGAACTGTGGACCACTCTGTGAGTCCGCAAATATTTCTCTCAGAACTGAATGAGGACGGTTCTGTGATTCCGCAAATATTTCTCTGAACTGAACTGAGGACGGCACTGTGATTCCGCAAATATACTGACGTCCAAAAGAAACGCGAAAAATATCTTCCATCTTTCAATTCATTTTTTCCCGGTATTAACAAAAGTTGCGTTATTTTTGGCACCCAGTATATCAAGACCGATGTTTGAGGGAAGCGTTCTGTGAATTTTACCGCATCAGCGCACTTGCAGTCCACGTGAAGCCCGAGTTAGCTGTGACACATTTCGTGTGCAGTTCAGCTGCATGTGCAAGCAAAGCACAAAAGCTGAGCAGTGAGTAGTGTTCACTGTCACTAGGGGATAAAAAGGGCACAAAGATACAGGTTTCATCAGTCCCTCATTCGACGCTATCACGATGCCACGACTCACTTCTGCACAACGCGAGAGGGCCATTGGACGTCTGCAGTCTGGGGACACGCCAGAAGCCGTGGCTGCGACTTTCCAATACCACATTTCCACCATTTATCGTCTTCAGCATCGGTTCGTGACAACTGGCGCTACTGCTGATGCCCAGCGGAGCGGCAGACCTCGAGTGACCACGCCAAGGCAAGATCGCCACATTTTCCGCATCCATGCTCAAGATCCCTTCAGAACAGGTGCAGAAACAGCCAGAACTGTTATAGGGACACACCAGGCACCCATTTCTAGGCAAATGGCCAGCCGGCGACTGCGCTCCAGGGGGCTGAGGAACTGCCGTCCAGCCAGGGGACCCGTCCTCACCGTGCGCCATAGACAGGCACGCCTGCAGTGGGCGCAAGGCCACCTCAACTGGAACAATGTTCGCTGGCAGAACGTGCTTTTCAGCGATGAAAGCCGTTTCTGCATTGACCATGCCGACGGGCGTATTCGGGTATGGAGAAGAAGAGGTGACCGCTATGCTGACAACTGTGTCGTGGAAAACAACGCCTGGGGCGGGCCCAGCCTCATGTTGTGGGGCGCCATCGGCCACAACCAGGTGCTGGGACCCGTCATCTTCCAAGGCCTGGGTCCTGGACGCGGCAACGGCATCACAGCGCAGCGGTACATGGACCAGGTGCTGCACCGTCATGTGCTGCCCTTTTTTCAGGCCCACGGGAACTGGGTTTTCCAGCACGACAACGCGCGCCCCCACACTGCCAGGGCTACCCAGGACCTCCTGCAGCGCTCGGGCATCCAGGTGATGCCTTGGCCAGCGTTATCTCCTGACATGAACCCTATTGAGCAATTTTGGGATTTGCTCCAGACACAGCTCAATAGGGTGGTCCCAAGGCCCACAACTGTCGCTGAACTTGATCGGGCCGTCCGGCAGGCTTGGGCCAACATTCCCAGGGCAGCCAGCAACACGTTGGTCCGCTCAATGACCCGCCGCTGCCAGGCCGTCATCGATGCTAATGGGGGTCATACTCGCTATTGACTGTTCTGTTAAGCGCAAATGGGGCATCGTCTCCGCAACCTTACTGTGTTATGGACAATACGTCAGTGTTGTGCTGTACCAAAAATTGGACATTATCAATGAAATTTGAATTTTGTTACGATTTTTTCATTATGCAATAAATGAAACTAGACACTGTTTTTCGCGTTTCTTTTGGACGTCAGTATATTTCTCCCTGAACTGAACTGAGGACGGCTCTGTGATTTCGCAAATATTTCTGTCTCAACTGACCTGTGGACCGCTCTGCGAGTCCGCAAATATTTCTCTCAGAACTGAATGTGGCGGCTCTGTGATTCCGCAAATATTTCTCTCTGAACTGAACTGAGGCCGGCTGTGTGATTCCGCAAATATTTCTCTCTGTACTGAACTAAGGACGGCTTTATGATCGATGGGTTCCAGGAGACAACGATGTGGTGCACATGACTGGGGGTTCCAGCGCCACCAGCGGTTCATGGAGTCGCTTTTATGACGTGTTTTCTATGGGCCGGCATACAAGCGCGTACATCTCAAAGAATAACATCTGGGATGTTGCAGACGGCGCCAAGTTTTATAAGTGCAATGAGGCAGGCAGGTCAGTTGTGTGTGTGTGTGTGTGTGTGTGTGTGTGTGTGTGTGTGTGTGTGTGTGTGTGTGTGTGTGTGTGTGTGTGTGTGTGTGTGTTTAAATTCCTGCGACTGGGATGCCGACCTTCTTGAACAATAGACAAATACGGGTACATATTACCAGGGAGGAACACCACTAGATCCGGCAAAGAGTTGGGGCAGCAAAAAAAAAAAAACAAAAAAAAAAACGGGTACAAGCATTCACACAGCACGACAACACACGAAAATATGTGTGGTTGATGGACACTGATGAATTTTACATCACAAAATTATCCACATTTACTGCTTAAATATATTCAGTATTAAATTTCGTGCTAATGTTGTTGGTTTCGTGTGTTGTTGTTTGTCAGAAAACGGGTTCTTTTCTGTGTAGACCGCGACTTAGAGAGGCAGAAATCAAACGTATCATCAAGAAGGACTTGGGCAAGTGTGTGGATTATGATCTCCTGACCATGAACTGCGAACATTACGTGAAGTATCTTCGCTACGGGGTGGCCGAGAGCCAGCAGGCTGATGCGTTGATGATGGGTTTAGCTTTGGTCGGCCTCCTTCTGGCGGTACTTGCGGAGAGACTGGGGGGGGGGGGGGGGGGGGGGGGGGGGGGGGGGGGGGGGGGGGGGGGGGGGGGGGGGCAAGAGTATCTTTTTGCCCCCCCCCCCCTGGAAAATCAGGTGACTATGGCAAGAGGTGGGGGGGGGCAAAGCCATGGTCTTGCCCCCCTCCCCTCTTCCTGCTCTCTCCCTCATCCCACCCAACAGAGAACCCAGTTTAGCCGTTGCATGAAATATCAAAACGACTTGGCAGAAAGTCGTCAAATCCCCCCCCCCCACCCCCCCCCCCGCTTTTCACTTTCTTTGGGCAACGTCCAAGGTTTTTGTCTGTGCAGCATCTGAACATAGCCCCCCCCCCCCCCCCCCCCCCACTGTTCTTTGTTGGTCGCCCATGCGCTTTCTTGACCTCTTATACCAACGTGAAAACGCAGGAAGACCGGAGAAGTGGGGGCATCCTCATGTTACAACATCAGATTGGAATAGTCTGACTACGGCTTGATCTAGCGTTCAGACATGGAATACCTTACCTGTGAGCCAACAAGTGTTGGTCTTGTTAAGTTGTCTTCTCTTGGATGAATACTGTTCGTTGTTTCTTTCAAAAGAGATTCCCACGATCAAGTACATTTTCAGCCAAAACACATTTGCAGTGGAAGAACAGCGAGATTTGCTGCTTCCAAGTCAAAGAAAAATGTACCATAACTTGATTACGCTGGTCTACGGGCACATCAGTAAGTACTGCTCTTTTGTCACTGTCATAAATATGCCGAAAAGTAGATCTAGTAAATACTTCGGTCGTTCCGGCGTGTCAGATTCTCTTGAAACAATTGAAATTGAAATTGAAATAACTTTATTTGAAAATGGTGGAAGTTTTGGTCTTGCAACCAAATTTCAAACTTGCCGTTTTGAAGAACAAACAACTAAACAAAAAAGCCAAATGATCGAACATACTTAAACCTGGAACAAGAAACTTCAAACACACACACACACACACACACACACACACACACACACACACACACACACACACACATGCATGAACTAGTATGTCCATATTTATGTAAACGTGTGGTGCCTATTTTTATGATTATTTGTTATTTGTTGGCTAATAGAGAAAGGACAAGCAGGTTCAATCCGTGGTTGTTTTTTACAAAGAAATATGCTCTTTCAACTTCTTGTGCTTGAGACCTTGAGCTTAGACAAACATGAGGTCAAAATCTGCGGTTAGTCCTCTTGCCAGCATTCCAGATCTAAAGGAAATCTTTGCACAACTTCCACATGTCCATGTATGTTAGAACGCTTAGATCGACAGGGCCGTAGTCTGGACTACTCCGATCTGACGTTGTACCATGCCACATGTCCTGCTCGCTGGTCAGTATTGAAAAGAATCTTGTTTCCAACTAGCTGCTGTACTTGTGAGAGGCGCGCTCAGATTTTGTCGTCTGGAATCATTTTCTGGATGACGAGTCATCGTACAGTCTTGTGTTGTCGTCGTCTTGTCATGTCAGTTCTCAGTTCATGTTGTAGTAGTAGCAGCAGCAGCAGCAGCAGTAGTGGTAGTAGTATTTAAACTCCTCTATTTCCCCCTCCCCAGAGGTTCCTTGAGTTTTTGCTGCACTTTTCAGATGGCCAGACATCATCTTCGTCGTCATCTTAAAATTATTTAATGATCACTCAGCATACACACTCCATATTATATAAGCGCCCTCTTATTATTATTATTATCATCATCATCATCATCATCATCATTAAAAAGACCACAATTAATTTGGTCATACTGCGGCAGTGCCAGAATACTTTAATGGCTTTGTCTTGTGTAGTGTGATGTCTGCGTTTCAAGCCGCCAAGAAGTCGCTGACGGAGGGCGTGCGGCAGCAGAACAAACAGCTGCTGAAAGAGCTTCAAGTTGGAGATCTAGTACGGTTTCCGCGAGCTGTGTACTCACACTGGGCTGTCTACATTGGTTTGTAAACACTTGATGCAAAACCGCTATTGTAACGGTATAACCCCGTATTACTGCGTTCTGTGACTGTTGTTTAATTTTAACGCCGTTGAAATGTAGGGACGTACACCAGGGCCCGTATGTAAAAGTCGAGGTTAATTTAACCCACGGCTACGGGCCTAACCCAGACTAGGACAAAAGAAACCCCAAACCAAAACTGAATTAAAAAAAATAAAAAAAAGGGAAGCGAAGAAAGAAAGACAAACATCCTTCTATAACGGCTCAGGCACCTTCCTGAAATGGGCCCGCTTCCTGATTTAAAACAAAACAAAAAAACAACAGAGCTAGTTTAGTTCGAGGTTAGACTCTAACCCGGGGCTAAAAGCCCTACCCTCGACTATTACACACGGGCCCAGAACCTTTCTGTGTAGTATTAGTCCTGTAATTATTATTGAACATGTATATGCGACAGGTCAGACACATTGATCAACAGGTCTGTTAGGACTACCGATCTTACAATATTCACGGGATGTACACACAGTCTGAAGATCTACCCCAAGACCTTAATAGGATGTGACCTCGCGAGGTGCCGTCTTAGGGTTGGCGAGTTGGTAAACATCATGGTGGGGGGGGGGGGTAACACGAAAAACGTGCACGGCAATAGCATTTTTAGCCGAGTAGGCACTTCAGTGGCCACCCTAGCTTTCATACAGCATCAGAGAAACTGGCTGCTCATGTGTACACGTAAAGGTAATGAAACTTACGTTTTGGAACAGTCTCGCCCGAGCGTGCGCATGTACGTACGTTGGAAATACTCTGTCTTTATGATTAGTATAGCTCTTAGTACGACGCAATGTTGTATACAACAAACTTTGCGCAAGCGGTCGAATTTTCAACTTCTACGACTGTTGTTTCACTACTGGAGTGCTCAGTGTGGTCTTATCGAGTACGTTTCAGTTGGCTCAGTGCCAGCATTACAGACGCTGTCACTGTCCTGGTGTCGAAGTGGTTTGATGAATAGATATTACGAAAACAGCTCAGAACAATCTGTGCGCACAAAAATGGTAGCATTATCCTCTTTAAGATACGTCGCCTTGTCACTGATCAGGTGATGGCGAGGTGGTGCATTTGGCTGGAGAAGAGGACGACGGGGTGGCAAGCAAGATGGGAGGAAGTGGTGTCGGTGTCCAACATGTCTTCTCGATCAGCGGCCAGCATTTCACCAAGGCCTACGTTAGAAGAGACAGGTTTCTGGACGTTGCTGGCGACTGCATAGCCATCCGGGACAACAGCAAGGACGCGCTACTTACGTACGTATAAATTCTTGCCACCACGTCGATCGGGAAAAGTCGGAAAATTGTTGTTGTTGTTGTTGTTGTTGTTGTGTCATGGACGAACATGATCTTCGAGTCAAAACGTCATGAAGAAATGTTCCTCCATTTGAATTACCCGTAGATATCTGGAAAGCCTATGACCAAGTAGCGGGTAGCGAATTAAAGGGCCGCAGCTGATCTGTGTGTGTGTGTGGCGGGAAAGTGAGGGGGAGGGGGGAGGGCGGCAGGTGTATGTGTCTGATAAGCTTTCCTTCTGTTTGCCCGCACGTCGTGACTTCTGCGTCTGCTTTCCTCAAATAAATACCTGACACTTAGACCAAACCAGCATCACCTCCCTGCCTTGCTGTTCCAGACCACTGCCCCCAGAGGAGATCAAGGCCAACGCGATCAGACTTCTCGGGGAAGCGACCTACAACCTTCTCCACTACAACTGCGAGCACTTCGCCACCTGGTGTCGCTACGGCCGAGTCTCGAGCGACCAAGCGAAAGCGGTCATCGGCGCAGTCTCCGCCGTCAAGGAGCTAGACAGCACCGTGGCCGAACGCGTCGCCACTCGCGCGGGCTCGGTCGATATGGAAAGCATCAGTAAAGCCGTTGAACAGGTGGCCGGAGTGGCGAGGACGGCCTGCTCTACGGCTGCAGACTTGGCGAAGACGGTCGCGCCAGAGGTCGGCAAGGCTGTCGGCCAGATCGCGGACTTTGCAAACAGAGTTGGACCAAAGATGTCCATTCCTGGTGCGAGTACTGCTATGCCAGCCGATCTAGGGGTCGATGCCCAGACTATCCGCAGATCAATTGACCAGGTAGCAGAGGCGGCCGCGAAGATGGTCGGCCATTCTGCTGCGGCATTTCCCTCGACAAGCGGGCACAAGGCCGACATAAAAAATATCGGCAAAACAGCTGAGCAGGTGGCTGGTGTGGCCAAGTCGGCGGACAAGGCTGGACTGGGCGGGGTCGATGTCGAAACTATCCGCAGATCAGTTGACCAGATAGCTGAGGCGGCCTCCAAGATGGTCGGCCATTCTGCTGCGGCAATTCCCTCGACGACCGGGCACAAGGCCGATATCAGAAATATCGGAAAAGCAGCTGACCAGGCGGCTGGTGTGGCCAAGATGGCGGACAAGGCTGGACTGGGCGGGGTCAGTGTCGAAACTGTCGGCAAAGCAGCTGACCACGTGGCTGGAGCGGCAAACGCGGCAAATAAGGCCGGGTTCGGCGGGGCTGATGCGCAAATGGTCGGCAAAACAGCTGAACAGGTGTCCGGAATGGCAAAGATGGCAAAGTCAGCCGGGTTCGGCAGTTTCGACATCAACAGCGCCGGCAAAGCAGCTGAACAGGTGTCGGGGGTGACCAAGATGATCGACCCTTCTGCTGCTGCGAAGACGGTCGGGCCAGAAATCGGGAAACTTAAGCGGAATAGCTGAAGTTGCGACGAAGGGTGAAGGGGCTGATGGGCTTCTTGTGGGTCTGAGCGGGAAGAGCCTGAGTGCAGAACTCAGTAGTTGTGATGTGACAGACGTTATAACGATGTTCAAGTACCTGAACCCAACTGGCCCCCGCTGCTTTGGCGGAGGGAAAGGGGGTGGGGGGAGGATGGTATAGAGGGGAATGGTAAAGGGCAATCATTGTCTGTGTTTTTACGTTTATTTTGTTGTTCAGCTTCTTTATTTGAGGGGGGGGGGGGGCACTTTTTTATATAAGAGGGCGAATAATATCAATGTTAATCTAATATTGAGGTTAATCCACGCACATTTCTCAGTTTGTACTGATGAACTAGGTGATCTGTATTGTTCTGGCACTCACTCAGTGTATTGTTTCAACTCACTGTGTGTGTGTGTGTGTGGTGTGTGTGTGTGTGTGTGTGTGTGTGTGTGTGTTTCTCTTCTTCCGAAACTCTTTTTTACCAATATCACACACACACACACACACACACACACACACACACACACACACACACACACACACACACACACACACAAGATTTAGCCTCGTTGAAAAGTTATTTCAATGGAGTTCCCTCCTATCTGACACCAAGAGACTGTGATATTTCAGTGGCAGCAAACTGAGATAGTTGTACTCGCTTTAAAATCAAACCTAATGATGAAGTGTGTGTGTGTGTGTGTGTGTGTGTGTGTGTGTGTGTGTGTGTGTGTGTGTGTGTGTGTGATAAAATTCGATGATTGTCAGGTCCGTTTTTCTACGTTTAAAACTTGCAAATGCATTAAATTAAGATCTGTAGAGCTACTAAACAGGGATTTCGTTTGGGGTCGGATCTCGGCTAAAAGCCGATTTATTTTTTTATTTTATTTTATTTTATTATTTTTTGAAAGCCGATAATCTGTCTGTCATGTCGGCTGGCCGAGCCGAAGTTTTCACGAGTGAATCGGCTCGATTATGTCCGTTTCTGCGAGATTCCTGTGCTGGCTGGACTAATTTCCAAGAAAAGACAAGTGACTTTCAGTGAGGATATGTATCTACAGAACATCTTAATTCATGGAGGTGGAGGGAGCATGTAACAGTAGGGAATCTAGTCGAAGAACTTGTGAAACTGCTTCGGCAGAGAGAGCCGAAACTTTCTGTAAAAAGCCAAAACTTTCATGGCTGTTTCGGCTAAACTGCCAAAGAAAAAAAATCCTGGCAACATCACTGCAAAACAATTCAAAATATTCTGCAAATTATTCACTGGCGTTGAAACGTCTTGAGGACGAAATATTTCGTGAGATGCACTAACAATGGCCACGCTTGAGAATGCGGATTTGTAGAGATTCTAGCACATCATTTTCACCAATAAAAGGAGCAAACTGGAAGAATTTCGAATGTTTTTTTTTCTGTGTCTTCTTCGGCTTGGCAGTCTCCATGTACCCGACGACAGTACCTGTGAGCCAATAAGCATTTGTCTTGTGGAGTTGTCTTCTCTTGCATACACACTGTTTATGGTTTCTTTCCAAAGAGATCCCCACCAAACACATTTTCCTCCGAAACAAATTAGCAGCGGAAGAACAGCATGGCTGCTTTCTAAATCTAATAAGCTGTAGCACGACTAGGTCGTCATGTTCCACCGGCTCTTCAGTAAGTATTGCTTAAATATCGCTGTATGCTGAAATCTAGCAATCCATGTAGATCTAGCAAAGACTGGTGAGTGGTGTTCCGAAGATTCTCGTGAAAGAGCAAAAAATAACGTGATAATTATATGTGATCACTGTTATGAATGTCAAAAGATCCACGATTAATTTGATCATGCAGCCATAATGTATCTGTTGGGTTTCTTGTCAGCTGTGCAGTGCGTTACCTGAAATATGTTTCAAGACACCAAGACGTCACCGGAGGAAATACGACAGCAGAACAAACAGCTGCTGGAAGAGCTTCAAGTTGGAGATCTAGTACAGTTTCCGCGTGGCATATACTCACATTGGGCTGTCTACATTGGTTTGTACAACCTTAATGTATATCCCCCATTAAAACAGTGTAACTGCATTATGTGACTGTTTTGTGTTGTTGTTGTTGTTGTTTTTTAACACTGTTGAAATGTGTGGATGTATACCAGATCCTTCCAGTCACTTTCTGCGTAGCATTAAGTCTGTCAAAATTATGTCATGTGCTACGCATAGTTGGCCAGCACGACTGCTAACGGCTTTCGGTACCTTTTACCGATTTTACCATAGTCTCGATATACCTAGTAGGCTACACGTAGTCTGAATAGAGGTGGTCTTGTGTCGGACTTGACCTCTCGAGAATCGAGATACTCTCTTAGGGTTGTTGAGTTACCAAACACAAGGGGGAAAACAACATGAAGAAAAAACGTGTACGTTATAACATTTTCAGGCAGACAAGCTTTCACACAGCATCAAGAAACCCGTGTGTACACGCACAGGCAATCAAAATCAGAATCCGAGTCCAGAAAATATCTTGCAGTGGTCAGTCCGATCTCCGCTCCCAGCCCGCATTGTATTGATACATCGCCCTGTCACTGATCAGGTGATGGCGAGGTGGTGCATTTGGCCGGCGAAGAGGACGACGGGGTGGCAAGCAAGATGGGAGGAAGTGGTGTCGGTGTCCAACATGTCTTCTCGATCAACGGCGAGTATTTCACCAAGGCTTACGTGAGAGTAGACAGGTTTCTGGACGTTGCCGGCAACTGTTTAGCCATCCGGGACAACAGCAAGGATGCGATACTTACGTACGTATGAAATCTCGCCGCCGCATGGCAAAAGTCGGAAAAATGTATTTGGCATGTGGATGAACACGTTCTTCAAGCCATAACGTCATGAGGAAATGCTTCTCCATTTGAATTATATGTAGATTTCGGGAAAGCCTTTGACCGGGTACCGAATTAAAGGGCCTTGGCTCCGTGTGTGTGTGTGTGTGTGTGTGTGTGTGTGTGTGTGTGTGTGTGTGTGTTTGATCTCATACCCTTTTTTTGTGCTTGTCCACACTCCGCACTATGTTGTGACTTCTGCGTCTACTTCTAACTCAAACTGAAGAAATAACTAGCACATTGACCAAACCATCATCCGCCTACCGACCCCCCACCCCCACCCCCTTGCCTTGCTGTTCCAGACCACTGCCCCCAGAAGAGATCAAGGCCAACGCAATTAAGATGCTTGGAGAAGCCAACTACAACCTTCTCCACTACAACTGTGAGCACTTCGCCACCTGGTGTCGCTACGGCCGAGCCTCGAGCGACCAGGCGAACGTGGTCCTCGACGGAGTCACCGCCGTCAGGAAGATCGACAACACCGTAGCTGACCTAGCAACTCGCGTAGCCATGGCCGATATGGAAAGCATTGGTAAAGCGGCTGAACAGGTGGCTGGAGTGGCGAAGGTGGCCGGGGCTACTGCTTCAGGCTTTGCGAAAACCGTTGCGCCAGAGCTCGGTAAAGCTGTCGGCCAGATCGCGGAATTTGCAAAGGATAAAGGAGTTGGAATTGGACCGAAGATAGTCTCACCTGGTGTGGTGATCGCCAAGCCAGCCGAGTTCGCGGCCGATGCCCAAAATACCCGCAGATCGGCTGACCAGGAAACTGGATCGGCGAAGATGGTAGGCACTTCTGGTCCGGCCATTCCCTCGACGGCCGGGCACAAGGCCGATATAAAAAATATCGGCAAAACAGCTGACCTGGTCTCCGAAGTGGCCAAGATGGCGGACAAGGCTGGACTGGGCGGGGTCAATGTCGAAACTGTCGGCAAAGCAGCTGACCACGTGGCTGGAGCGGCAAAGAAGGCCGGGTTCGGCGGGGCTGATGCGCAAATGGTCGGCAAAACAGCTGAACAGGTGTCCGGAATGGCAAAGATGGCAACGTCAGCCGGGTTGGGCAGTTTCGACATCAACAGCGCCGGCAAAGCAGCAGAGCGGGTATCGGGGCTGGCCAAGATGTTCGACCCTTCTGCTGCGAAGCCTGTCGGGCCAGAAGTCGGCAAAAGTCAACCAAAGGGACCGACAGGTTGATGGGGTTCTCTGAGGGTGATAGCGGGAAGATCCCGAGCGTGGATCTGAAAAGTTGTGATGTCAAAGTCGTTATTACGATGTTCGAGAACCTGCCTCCAACTGGCCTGCTGGGGGGGGGGGGGGGGGGGGATAAGTGAGGTGGTGTAGCGGGGAATAGGGATGGTAGAGGGCAGTCACTGCCTGTATTTTCTATATTTATTTTGTTTTTCAACTTCTTTATTCAAGGGAGAGGGCACTTGCACTGATTTGACCAAGGTGATAATCCTATTGGCAGGTTATGGAATTCCCTCCTGTCTGACACCAAGATTGTGATATTTCAACGGCAGCAAACTGAGAAAGTGGTATTGTAAAATAAACCTCTTTACTTTGACTTGTTATATAATGTCATTGGTGTGTGTGTGTGTGTGTGTGTGTGTGAGAGAGAGAGAGAGAGAGAGAGAGAGAGAGAGATAATTCGTTGTCCACATGAAAAGCTGATTTTGATGATTGTCAGGTCCGTTTTTCGACGTTTGTAGCTTGGAAATGCATTAAGATCTGTAGAGCTACTAAACAATTCAATATTTTTTGCAAGAAATTCACTGGCGTGGAAACGTCGTGAGGAGGAAATATTTCCTGAGATGCACTAACAATGGCCACGCTTGAGAATGATAGCGGATTTGTGGAGCATTCCAGCACATCATTTTCACCAATAAAAAGAGCAAACTGGAAAAATTTCGATTGGTTTTTTTTCTTTTTTTCTGTGCCTACTTCAGCTTGGCAGCCCCCATATTCCCGACGACAGTACCTGTGAGTTGTCTTCTCTTGCATGCACACTGTTTATGGTTTCTTTCCAAAGAGATCCCCACCAAACACATTTTCCTCCGAAACAAATTAGCAGCGGAAGAACAGCATGGCTGCTTTCTAAATCTAATAAGCTGTAGCACGACTTGGTCGTCATGTTCCACCGGCTCTTCAGTAAGTATTGCTTAAATATCGCTGTATGCTGAAATCTAGCAATCTGTGTAGATCTAGCAAAGACTGGTGAGTGGTGTGTCGGAGATTCTCGTGAGAGAGCAAAAAAAATAAAAAAATAAATATAACGTGATAATTGTATGTGATCACTGTTATGAATGTCAAAAGATCCACGATTAATTTGATCATGCAGCCATAATGTATCTGTCTGGGTTTCTTGTCAGCTGTGCAGTGCGTTACCTGAAATATGTTTCAAGACACCAAGACGTCACCGGAGGAAATACGACAGCAGAACAAACAGCTGCTGGAAGAACTTCAAGTTGGAGATCTAGTACAGTTTCCGCGTGGCATATACTCACATTGGGCTGTCTACACTGGTTTGTAAAACCTTAATGTATATCCCCCATTATAACAGTATGTGACAGTAGACTGTAGTTTGATTTTAACACTGTTGAAATGCGTGGATTTACACCAGATCCATCAAGTCACTTTCTGCGTTATGTCTGTTAAAATTATGTCATGTGCGACGCATAGTTGGCCAGCACGACTGCTAACGGCTTCCGGTACCTTTTACCGATTTTACCATAGTCTCGATATACCTACACGTAGTCTTAATATCTTCCCGTAGTGGTAGTCTTGAGTCGGACTTGACCTCTCGAGATACTCTCTTAGGGTTGTTGACTTACCAAACACAAGGGGAAAAACAAGAAGAAAACCGTGTACGTTATAACATTTTCAGGCAGACAGACACTCTTAAGGCCACACAAGCTTTCACACAGCATCAAGAAACTCGTGTGTACACGCACAGGCCATCAAAATCAGAATCCGAGTCCAGAAAATAGCCTGCAGTGGTCAGTCCGATCTCCGCTCCCAACCCGTATTGTAATGACACACCGCCTTGTCACTGATCAGGTGATGGCGAGGTGGTGCATATGGAAGGCGATGACGACGACGGGGTGGCAAGCAAGATGGGAGGAAGTAATGTCGGTGTCCAAACATGTCTTCTCGATCAACGGCGAGCATTTCACCAAGGCTTACGTGAAAGAAGACAGGTTTCTGGACGTTGCCGGCAACTGTTTAGCCATCCGGGACAACGGCAAGGACGCGCTACTTACGTATGTAAATCTCGCCGCCACGTGGTTGTGCGCGGATCGGCAAAAGTGGGAAAAATGTATTTGGTACATGGTATGGTATGGTATGGTATGGTATGGTATGGTATGGTAGACTTCTCCTCGGCGCACATATCCATCTCTGCTGAAATGCTCACGGCGCCGCAGGGCTGGAGGACGAAGCAGTGAAAGCCTGCTGCCGCTAAGCGCTACTTTATGTGCAAACCTCCACCCTGCTATAATATTCACTCTGGTACGTGCGACAGTATTTCTGTTTACCACGACACCGGCCACAGCATACTCTTCTTCGAAAGATGACCGTGGGATTTTTTTTAGCGTGCACACTTGGGTGTATGTGCGTGCGTGTGTACACGAAGGCGAGACATGTGGATGAACACGTTCCTCAGGTCAAAACGTCGTGAGGAAATACTTCTCCACTTGAATTATCCCTAGATTTCGGGAAAGCCTTGACCAAGTAGCGAGTAGCGAATGAAAGGGCCCCGGCTAAGTGTGAGTGTGCGATCCCATACACTCTCCTTGTGCTTGTCCACACTCCGCACCAAGTTGTGACTTCTGCGTCTACTTTCCCCCACGAAATAAAGTTCTGGCACGTTGACCAAAAAAAAAAAAAAAAACCCCTCCCCCACCCCCACCCCCAATTTGCTTGCTGTTCCAGACCACTGCCCCCAGAAGAGATCAAGGCCAACGCAGTTAAGATGCTTGGAGAAGCCAATTACAACCTTCTCCACTACAACTGTGAGCACTTCGCCACCTGGTGTCGCTACGGCCGAGCTTCCAGCGACCAGGCGAACGTGGTCCTCGACGGAGTCACCGCCGTCAAAAAGCTAGACAGCACCGTGGCTGACGTCGCCACTCGCGCGGGCTCGGTCGATATGGAAAGCATCAATAAAGTCGTTGAACAGGTGGCCGGAGTGGCGAAGGTGGCCGGGGCTGCTGCTTCAGGCTTTGTGGAAACCTTTGCACCAGAGCTCGGTAAAGTTGTCGGCCAGATCGCGGAATTTGCAAAGGATAAAGGAGTTGGACATGGTGTGGTGATCGCCAGGCCAGCCGAGTTCGCGGCCGATGCCCAAAATACCCGCAGATCGGCTGACCTGGAAATAGGATCGGCGAAGACGGTGGGCACTTCTGGTGCGGCCATTCCGTCGACGGCCGGGCACACGGCCGATATAAGAAATATCGGCAAAACATCTGACCAGGTCTCCGAAGTGGCCAAGATGGCGGACAAGGCTGGACTGGGCGGGGTCAATGTCGAAACTGTCGGTAAAGCAGCTGACCACGTGGCTGGAGCGGCAAATAAGGCCGGGTTCGGCGGGGCTGATGCGCAAATGGTCGGCAAAACAGCTGAACAGGTGTCCGGAATGGCAAAGTTGGCAAAGTCAGCCTTGTTCGGCAATTTCGACATCAACAGCGCCGGCAAAGCAGCAGAGCTGGTGTCGGGGCTGGCCAAGATGTTCGACCCTTCTGCCGCGAAGCCTGTCGGGCCAGAAGTCGGCAAAAGTCCGCCAAAGGGACCGATAGGTTGATGGGGTTCTCTGAGGGTGACAGCGAGAAGAGTCCGAGCGTAGATCTGCCAAGTTGTGATGTCAAAGCCGTTATTACGATGTTCGAGAACGTGCCTCCAACTGGCCTGCTGGGGTGGGGCTGGGGGTGGAGGGGGGGGGGATAATTGAGGTGGTGTAGTGGGGAATAGGGATGGTAGAGGGCAGTCATTTCTCTCTATTTTCTACATTTATTTTGTTTTTCAACTTCTTTATTCAAGGGAGAGGGCACTTGCACTGACTTGACCAAGATGATTTGTATTGTTCTGGCACTTCAACAAACTCTGTGTGCTCTTTTTTCTTTCTTTTTTTTAACCAATCCCCCCTCCCTCCCCCTTCCGCCCCCAAATCTTGTCCTCATTGACAGGTTATGGAATTCTCTCCTATCTGACACCAAGAGACTGTGATATTTCAACGGCAGCAAACTGAGAAAGTGGTACTGTAAAATAAACCTCTTCACTTTGACTTGATATATACTGTCATTGGTGTGTGTGTGTGTGTGTGTGTGTGTGTGTGTGTGTGTGTGTGTGTGTGTGTGTGTGTGTGTGTGTGTGTGTGCTCTGTTGTGGAGTTGTCTTCTCTTGGATGAACACTGTCCGTGGTTTCTTTCGAAAGAGATTCCCACCATCAGCAAAACACATTTTCCACACCTCAACAAATTTGCAGCGGAAGAACAGCGGATTCCGCTGCTTTCAAATCAAAGAAAGTGTAGTCCAGCATGGGCAGATTTTTCTACAGGCACTCTTCAGTAAGTATTGCTTGTCTGTCACTGTCACATGTCGGAAACATGTCTAAAAATAGATCTAGCAAATACTTCGGTCGTTCGGATCTGGATTTTCTTGAAAGGACAAGCCACGGTATTTCAAAACCGGAACGTTTTGTGGCACGAAGGTTTAGTCTCTAGCTGTTTTGAAAGAAACAAATTCATCCAACCGTTACCGTTGAAGCCCTGGCGGTAGACAAATACGACAACCTGTCTCTCGTAAGTATTCCAGATCTGAACCTTGGCTTCTTACGCTACATGTCCTTCATGTTGGCACTAGACAGTAGACTGGATGGAACTTTCCACCTACCTGCTGTACTTCACACACACTCAACATTTCTCTGGGAACTTTTTCTGGGTTACATAATGCATAGTCTTTCAGTTACCCATCGTCTTGCTAGCCGTAGACATACATAAGATCCACTCTGAGAACTTTTTCTGGGTTACATAATGCATAGTCTTTCAGTTACCCGTCGGCTTACTAATCGTTGATATTCATAAGATCCACTCTTAGGCCTGTTTTGATCGTGCTGCCACGAATGAATCCATGGATTTTCTTGTTCGTAGTGCGGGGTGGTACCTGAAGCATGACGTTGTTTCAAGACCCGACGAGAATAGCAGAGGTGCGACGGCACAATGAACAGCTGTTGGAAGAGCTTCAAGTGGGAGATCTAGTACAGTTTCCGCGTGGCATGTACTCACACTGGGCTGTCTACATTGGTGTGTTAAAAAAAGACAACACACACACACACACACACACACACACACACACACACACACACACACACACACACACACACACACACACACACTTGACGAATAACACCCGTGCAAACCAGTACCACTGTGCTTTCTGGTTGTTGTATAAAGTTCACGCTGTGAAAACGTATGGAATGTGTATAGTGAGAGTGTACTTAGCTGACAGGAAATAGTGTGAAATAGTGTGCATATATGGTACAAGATACAATTCCTTTCAGCCACGGGCATTTTATTTGACGTAAAATGGTGCTAGCACCGTGAAATTAATTTACATGTACCTCCTCACACGCGACGTGCTGTTGACAAAGTCTTGACTGTCTATGACTGTTGGTGTCTGGTTAGTACCCGTTACGAGCGATCTCATCGTTGTAGCGAGGTCAGTCTGCTCACAGCCTCGAACAGAATGTTATATCTCGTGGTTGGTTGGTCGTTGCGGAGTGAAGACCAGCTACACGGCGCTGATTGGTGGCTATTTTCAGCGACTTTGTCTATCGGCGTGTATTCCAGTTATGGAAGAATCAGGCCACAGAACGTTAAAGTCTTCTACTGTTAGCCGCAGCGAAGTCACAAAAATGGTCGCAATGGCCAAAACGAACATTTACTCCGGGGCGGCCGGTGGTCTAGTGGTTAAGAGACTTGCCACCAATGCGAGAGGTCGAGGTTCGAGCCCCACTCGGCGCAATGAATTTTTCCTTTTCGTATGTGACACCGTTCATTCGGGCCAATCGTCGGGGGTTCTCTCCGGGTACTCCGGCTTCCTCCCCCTCTGCTTTGGAAACGTTCAGCCCACCACATTTGAAAAATAAATGCAATTCTAAATTCCGAAATTTAAATAGCTGAGCTGACCATTCGCACCACGTGATTGTAAAGTGTTCATGTCCAGTGTGTGAGAGAATGTGTGTGATTCCTGCCAGCGTGCGTGTTGGGTTCAGTTCGCGGCGCTTTGAGCTGATTCGTGAGACTGGGTAAAGCACCTATACAATTTTCATTATTATTATCTTTATCATTACTCCTTTGGCAAACAGCCTCACAGCTCTGTAAAAGCGGTAGCTTTTACCCCTCAGAACTCATAACAAACATTGAGGCATGAAACACTTTGACCCGGCGCCGACTTAAATTGTCATCAGGTGACGGCGAGGTGGTACATTTGGCTGGCGAAGAGGACGACGGTCTTGGAGGCAAGATGGGAGGTAAGATTATCGACGTCAACCATTTGTTCTCGATCAGCGGCGAGTATTACACCAGGGCCTATGTGAAAGTCGACCCGTTTCTCGTCGTTGCCGCCGACTGCAAAGCCATCCGGGACAACAGCAAGGACGAAGTATGGACGTACGTATGAAATGATGATAAGAATAATAATACGCTCATCTTGCTGCTTGTCTTGCGCAGAGCCTCTTGTCATTGTTCACCCAGCCAACAGCTGTGAGGTCAGAACAACAAATTGTTATTGTTTTTGCTGTATTGCGGGGATGATACAGCGATGGTAAAACAACTGTTAAAAGAACGAAACAAGCTTCCAAACTCAGCAACAGTGAGGAATGCATGACAGGCCACCGTGTGTGTGTGTGTGTGTGTGTGTGTGTGTGTGTGTGTGTGTGTGTGTGTGTGTGCGTGCGTGCGTGCGTGTGTGCGTGCGTGCGTGCGTGCGTGTCCTGTATTGCTTTCTTTTCGCTCGTTTCTTTTAGTTCGTTTAGCTGTTAAGTATCTTTTTTTGTTTTTTTGTTTCTTTTAGCGTTTAGAGCTCATCTAGAAAAAAAATATTACTACTACTACTACTACTACTACTACTACTACTACTACTATTAAGCGCCTAGCCTGACTGTCACCGCCTGGCAACAGTTGGTTGGTTGGCTGGATGTGGGTTTTAAATGCTTTGCCACCACATCAGGGTGATATCAATATGTGGAAACGAGGATAAAGGAAAGATCAGTGTTTGGGGTTTCCAGTCGGCATTCGAACTGCCGGAAAAGTTGTTGACCAGTTGACTGAGTAACTATTTTTCTCAAAGCACATATCGACCCAGCTTCCTTCCTGTCTTGTTTCTCCAGGCCGCTGCCCCCAGAAGAGATCAAGGCCAACGCGATTGGGTTGCTGGGAGAGGCAGACTACAACCTTCTTCATTACAACTGTGAGCACTTCGCCACCTGGTGTCGCTACGGTCAGAAATCGAGCGACCAGGCGGAAGTTGTCCTCAACAAAGTCACCGCCATCAGAAACACCACTGTGGTTGACCTGGCGTCTCGAGCAGCTGCGGCCGACATGCAGAGTATCAGCCAAGCCGTTGACCAGCATGTGGCGGGTGTGGCGAAGATGGCAAACACAGCGGGGCTTGACGTGGTCGATATCCACAGCATCCGCGGCAGAGCAGCCGAGCACGTTGCTGAGGTGGCGAATATTGCCAGCTCTGCTGCTTTGGTGATTGCCCAGACAGCCGGGCCAGAGCTCGAAAAAGCGGTCAGCCAGATCAGCCAAGCTGCGAGGTGGAAGGGCAATGGGCCTGTTACGGCGGACTGTTCTGTTGTAGATCAGAAGGGAAATGACCCTGTTGCGGCGGACGATTTGGGTGTAGATCAGAAGGGAAATGGCCCTGTTATGGCGGACGATTTGGGGGTAGATCATAAGAGCAATGTCCCCGGTAAAGCGGACTGTTCTGGTGTAGATCAGAAGGGCGGTGGCCCCGTTAAGGCGGACTGTTCTGGTGTAAACCAGAAGGGCGGTGGCCCCGGTAAAGCGGACTGTTCTGGTGTAGATCAGAAGGGCGGTGGCCCCGGTAAAGCGGACTGTTCTGGTGTAGATCAGAAGGGCGGTGGCCCCGTTAAGGCGGACTGTTCTGGTGTAGATCAGAAGGGCGGTGGCCCCGGTAAAGCGGACTGTTCTGGTGTAGATCAGATGAGCAATGTCCCGGGTAAGGCGGACTGTTCTGGTGTAGACCAGAAGGGCGGTGGCCCCGGTAAAGCGGACTGTTCTGGTGTAGATCAGAAGGGCGGTGGCCCCGGTAAAGCGGACTGTTCTGGTGTAGATCATAAGAGCAATGTCCCGGGTAAGGCGGACTGTTCTGGTGTAGATCAGAAGGTGGACCAGATTACCGGTGCAGATGTAGATGCATTCTAGATGGAACTGATGCGTGTGGTTTACCTACCTAAGCTGTCGTGTAATTGTGCTATCAGTGCACACCACTTGTATAGCTGAGTTCTGCCTGGCTGAAGCTTGAGAAGAGAATAAATGGTGGAAAATGTCAAGCTACTGTACTTTTCTGTCTCTATTTCCTGTTGATTACTGCGTGTGTACACAATTATTTCACATTTTATTACTTATGTTTGGTTTGGTTTGGTTTGGTTGGGGTTTTTGTTTTGTGTTTTTGTGTTGTTGTTTTTTTGTTTTTTGTTGTAGTTTTTTTGTTTTTGGGTTTTTTTTTTTTTTTTTTTTTTTTTTTTGGGGGGGGGGGGGGTTGTTTGGTTTGGTTTTGATTTTGGTTTTGTTGCTGGTTTTGTGTGTGTTGGTTGGGGGGGGGGGGGGTGCGTAAATGCACTCCAACTAGTCAGTGTATTGAATCACAGAAAGTTGGCTGAGCTCTTTGATCAAATGTATCTAAGAAATTTCTGAAACGTACCGGCCAAAGAAAATGTCGAAGATCCATTATCATCATTATCATTATCATTCTGTTTCAGTAGTTCGATCATTGCATACCTAATACTAGTTCGGGTAACCCTTAGGTGTTCGGGGGAAGACATCTCGATTAGAGGGGAAACCTTGCCTAATACAAGTGTACATAAACAGGCCTGTGGAAGAGAACCAGACGATAGAAATGATCACGTGGCTAATAAGACAAGGGGGACCTTTCCAAGGCCTCTTTCCGGTGGAGGGGGGGGGGGGGTCTTTAACGTCATGCCTCTTCCCGAAGCCTTTGACGTCATGTGTTTATTTCCAAGGTCTTTGACGTCATGCATCTTTCCGAGGTCTTCGATGTCAGCCCAGCCAGGCGCCGTCAACAACGTGGTCGTCGAAACACAGGTGTTTGACTGTTTCGATACGTCGTGACCAAAACTCTGCACTTTCACTGTTTTCAGGACGACTATACCTAGAGGTAACTTGACGCATGTAGATTGAACTGACGAAGGGTTTTGCCAACATTTTTATGAAAAGTACTTTTTTTTGGCACGGCCGCTGCGCGCAGCGTAAAGCCTCAACTGATTAACTAGCTAAATAGCTAGCTAACTAGCTAACTAACTAACTAACTGCTCGGCCGCTGACATTTTGGTTTGTGAAAACCGGAAGCTATAAAATAGCACAGCTGACAGTAAGCAAAGAAATGCACATCTGTCTCTCTCTCTGTGTCTCTGTCGATCTGTCTCTCTCTCTCTCTCTGTCTGTCTGTCTCTCTCTCTCTTTCTCTCTCTCTCTCTCTGAGGTTACTTGACGCGTGTAGATTGAACTGATGAAGGGTTTTGCCAACATTTTTATGAAAAGTACTTTTTTTTGGCACGGCCGCTGCGCGCAGCGTAAAGCCTCAACTGATTAACTAGCTAAATATTCTCGCCCATTCCTACACTATGATGTTTTGACATAATTGGTTTGTTCATCACGCTTCTTAAATGTTTCTGTCTTATTAGAGTGTAGTTTCATTTCCTATGGTTTTATTTCTGTTTTGCTTTTTTCCTGTTGCATTACATATGTGTATGTGTGTGTATTTTTCTGTTTAGATAGACACTAGTAGAAATAGAAACGGCAGGTATGAAAATTGACTGTCTCACGTTAATACCTCAACCGTTGGAAAATAAAGTTTTCTTGATTCTTGATTCTCTCTCTCTCTCTCTCTCTCTCTCTCTCACATACACACACACACACACACACACGCACGCACGCACGCACGCACGCACGCACACACACACACACACACACACACACACACACACACACACACACACACACACACACACACACACACACACACATTGAGAGAGACAGCGGGGTCTTTCAATAGTGCGCTGTCCCTGTGGCAGTCAGCAAAGTCTGTTTTCAAGTTAGAACTGCGGCTGAATTTCACATAGCCTACACGTTTTCACTCAGCCAGTACATACACACATCCCTGGTATCCCTGGTAAGGTCTTGCATGTAACTAGCACTAAATATTCATAGGGACTAAATCAGTGTTCCCTGGGATTCGAAAATACAAGGGTCCTTGGAACCCTCTCTCCATATTTGTGAGGGTCCGTTTGTAAATTTGGAGGGTCCATGGTCTTTTGATACAAAATGTCGGAAAGTCAAACCCATTTGATGTTGTTGCTCTGTTATGCACAATGGCTCAGCGAAAATGCGATGCTGCAAGTGTATGCTTCTACTTACTGATCGCTTTTTATTCATCGAGTTTCCGGGAGAGTGTTGACAAAACTGATAACTGATCTACCCTGCCCTTCCACACCATGTCAGCCTGCTTGTGGAGAGTTATTGTTTAAATGTTCACTGTGTGTCTGTGTATGTGTATGTATGAAAGCTGTTTATTGTGCGGAGTATGTAGTTATGATGTACGGCGCTTAGAGCCTGTGTCATTTACATGTATAGGCGCCTTATAAGTCTTCTTTATTATTATTTTTAATTATTATTATCAAAATACTGTTTGTCACGGCGTGACGAAAAACGTGCGTCCACTGTGACGCGCTGTTCTCAAATTTGTGCGTCGCTTTAAGAGTTTTGTGCGTACAAATATAGGCAAACCACTGCGTAATCGGGAACACTGTAAATGAACAGGTGGGACTGACCACTGAGCCAGGAAGACCAAGCAAGATGTCTGCTCACAAGATGATGGCGCTGAAAATTATAACGCCCAATGAGAGGGCGCTGGAAGACCTGGAGACAGGAGATATTATAGAGATCCAACGGGGACCTCATTCTCATTGGGCTGTTTACATCGGTAAGTCACTGATAAAGGGGTGGATGGGTGTTTGGGAGTTTAACTTCCTTCTCCAGCACGTGAGGGTGATACCAAAGACGGGGCAACGAGAAAAGGGCCAGCACAAATAGTTTGGCCGTAGCGGCCGGGATTCGAACTCCCCACCCGAGCATTGAGGATCCAAGATCTGTACTACTCATCAAGATGGAATATTTCGAGCACACAGGAGCACTCAGGGGCGAAACTGTGCCAAACATGAGTTGGCTTAGCAGAGATGGAACTGGCCCGTTTAACTCCTACATAATTACATCCTCAAAAGTATCGTGATTTCCTTCATGGAGTTTGGGGGGGGGGGGGGGGCGATATCACAGCCTGTTGTCTGTCCTTGCATGTACGCCTGTTTTGCGGTGATCAGTCAGTTTGAAGGAGTGGGCGAGAAGTGTGTGTGTGTATGTGTGCGTGCGCGCGCGCGCGTGTGTGTGTGTGTGTGTGTGTGCGCGCGCGTGCGTGCTGTGGTGTGGTGTGGTGTGGTGTGGTGTGGTGTGGTGTTGTGTGCAGAATTTTAACGTAGTGTATTGTCATTTTTATTGGCTCCCTTGTGTAACAATGGGAGTCTATGTATTAACCCTCCGTCGTCTGTCTGTCTGTCTGTGTGTGTGTGTGTGTGTGTGTGTGTGTGTGTGTGTGTGTGTGTGTGTCCAGAAAACTTTAACGTTGTCATTTTCTCAGAATCTACAAACAGTAGAGGCACCAAACTTGGCATGCTGATAGACTAGCACAAGACCTTTCAAAACATATCATTTTGAATGACCTTGACCCAAGGTCAAGGTCACTAAAGCTCTCTGTTTGAAAATTTTACATTGGCATTTTCTCGTAATCTACAAATGCCAGAGGTTTTAAACTTTGCATGATGATAGACATTGATAAGAACTTTACAGATATACATGTAGTCAGTGACCTTCTGTCAAGGTCAAGGCCGTACAAGATAGTTTTGTGAAACCTTAACATTGGCATTTTCTCAGAAACAATGAACAGCAGAGGTGCCAAACCTGGCATGCTGATAGACAGTGATAAGACCTATGCACACATACCATCTTAAATGACCTTGACTGAAGGTCAAGGTCATTGAAACAGTGTTCGGAAATTTTACATTTGCAATTTATCAGTATCGAGAAGAATCAGAAGCATCAAACTATGTGCGATGATTGACATTGGCAGCACCTTTACAGACATACCTGTGTTCAGTGACTTTTAGTCAAGGTCAAGGTCATGCAAGCGTTTGTTTTTTTTTTGGAAACTTTAACCTTGGCATTTTCTTCAAAACAACGAACAGTAGAGGCACCAAATGAGGCATGATGATAGAAAGCAATGAGACCTACCTTTCTGAGTGACCTTGACTGAAGGTCAAGGTCATTAAAGCTGTCTGTTGTGAATTTTAACATTACTGTTTTCGGAGGAACTACAAATGCTAGAGGCATCAAACTTGGCATGATGATAGACATTGATGAGATCTCTTTTGAATGACTTTGACCAAAGGTCAAGGCTGTACAAACTGTTTTGGGGAAAATTGTAATATTGCCAGGAACTCAGAGCGCCAGACACATCACTTAGCATGATACTGGATAGTGATAAGAGCTCTACAAACATACTTTTGTGAATGACCTTGACCTGTGTCACAAGGGAGCCATGGAGGCTTCTGCCTCTCTAGTTTTTTTTTAGCAGACATTTTCATTTCCCCATGTTATCTGATCTGATCTGATCTGATCTGAAAGTTCATACTCTGCGGCAAGGCCTGTGTTTAGAGTACGGAGATCCGAGCATGTCACGCCCCTCCTCAGAGAACTGCACTGGCTTCCTGTCAGAGCAAGAATTCAGTATAAAGTCGCTACTATATGCTATAACTGCATCACTGCCACCTGTCCTTCATATCTTTCCTCTCTGCTGCAGCTGTACACACCCTCCAGACAACTCAGATCCTCCGCTGACACCCGCATCCTACGCATTCCACAGGTTAAATCAAAAACACTAGGTCAGCGAGCTTTGCTCTACCACGGTCCAGTCATTTGGAACAGCCTGCCTTACCATGTTCGCCATGCAGAGTCAACGGACTCTTTTAAAACTGCTTTGAAATCCCGTTTCTTCCGGCTGTACTATACAGACTAACTTCTTACCTTCACTGTTACCATCATTGTCATTTTACAATGTCATGTTAGGATGTATCACAGCTGTGTGTATGTAACGTGTGTGTGGCGTCTATTTCATGTGTCTGTAATGTGTAATGTATTTTCATGCGTATCTCGTGTGTATGTATTGCCACTATACTAGCTATTGTGGGGCGCCCAGATCTCCAGCAGGAGGTTGGGCGCCAGACAAATCCTCATTATTATTATTATTATTTGTTGTTGTTGTTTGTTGTTATTGCTTGTTGTTATTGTTGTAATCTGCAGGTAACCAACAGGTGATCCATCTTGCTGGGGGTGAGGATGTCGGCATAGACGTACAGTTTAAACAGTTTGCAGACCCCACCTATCTGTTCAACATCGCTGGCAAGCTGTTCAAGACGGCGCTGGTCAAAGTAGACGCCTACGCTAATGTGGTGCATCGATGTCTTGCCAAGAAGAACAATTCAAAGGACTGGAAGTACAAGTAAGGCTCAGCTGAGTGTTGTTCTACATTAACAATCTCAGTATAGGATCTGTACTCATCTAATATGAAATGATTTACATTCCCAAAATAGTTTGATCTGTTTTGTCTGTATTGTGTTTGTCAGTTTTCGCCTGTCATTATTATTCACTTTCTCGTGTACATTACCCTCTCTTAATTCTTATCAGTGTTTCGAAAACTGAAGTTCGTTCTTAGCCTTCATGGCTTGCGCGGGTTTAAGCCCTAAAAACTCACCCTCACTCACTCTTAGCCTTTATTAACTTTAATGGCTGGAACCTTTTAATGTGATATCTATCTGTACCGTAAACGTTAGAGCATTTTTTTTTTTTGTCATGATGTACTTGATTTTTTGCAGACCTCTGTCCAAGTCCGAGATCGTCCAGAACGCTATGTCCAGACTTGGCAGGCACTACTACAACGTGCAGTTTGAGAACTGTGAACATTTCGCTACCTGGTGTCGCTACGGCGTGAAGAAGAGCGACCAACAGGACACCTTTCTCACATGGAATAATGTCAATTTCTAGAGTGCGGATTCATAGCTGATGAGTAGGGTAAGCGGGACTCGGAATCAAAGTGTACTCCGGCACCAGGAATATTCCGTCCGGCTATCTTTAATACTTCAGTTACAACAATGAGCTCTGCCAGCAGAAAACCGGGTGCAGCTGTGGGTTCTCGCGTGTCTCCGTCCAGTGGTGGACAACTTCTACAAATAACATCTTCCTTTATTTTTCCTTTCCTTTTTTTTTTTTTTTTTTAAGCCGACCTGTCTGCTGCAACCCCACTCCCATCCCCCTGTCAGCTTCTTAAATCATTGGATACTTGCATTAATGATGAGCACGTGTGTGAAATTACCTTTTTTTTTTTCTTCTTTTTTTTGCCGGCTTTGTCACATTGGACGGACGAGTACTTACCAAGTTCATCGCAACCCTCTTTTTGTCGGTCTCTCAGTCAGCTGACCGTGATACTGCCTTCTGGTGAGGTAGCAGATTAATGAGAACATGTTACAAATGTCATTCTGTGTTGACGCGAATATTTATCACCACCGTTAACGTCAACGGTCGGTGCAGTGCTGGTTGCGCCGGCTATGGTGTCATCTAACAATATGGCCGCACTCTCAGCCGGTGCACGGCCGTCTGTCTGGTGCTTTATCAAGAGAATAAACTGACGACGGAATACGGCCAGCTTCAGTCTTTGCTTTGCTGTCACCTTTATCAGTTTGTAACAAAGTGAGTCCGCCTAAACTGATTATGTAATGGTTCATTGTCAGTATTGCATTACTGAGTTTCATCTGCATGCGTAACTGAATTTAGCTTGGACAGGCCTGCGCCGGGAAAGACCAAACGAGCTTTTTTCTCTCCCCGGTTTTAATAAAAGTTTTCTGTTGTTGTTGTTGTTGTTTTAACTGAGAAACTGTCATTATGACCGGTACTTCCGCAGATTACACCCCCCTCCTCCCCTTCTCCTGCACAACTTCGGTGGCGGTAACAGCGGAGTATCGCAATCACCTGCAAAATCAAGTTTATCAGTGGCGGGTGCACAACTGAGTACTGACTCGATCGGCCGGCCGCGGACAGGTGGGCTGAAACTGACCGGGCTAAAGCGCACCCTGCCGGTCGAGCGGGCAACCTCAACCATGCATGAATGCGTGTGCCTGGTGTAATTTCCGAAAGCTCCCCGCAGTCGGATGATTTAAATAATTATATGTACTTCTGTATGAGCAGACACGAGTCAATATACGCGTAGGCCTGTGGAAGAGATCCCAACAACCCCGTTTTCCTGAGAAACGATCACGTGGCTACTTGACGCGCGATGACGGGAACGTAAAAATAGCACAGGACTGTACGCTACGGCACAAACCGACAGTCGTGGCCCAGCCAGGTGGCTTCATAACTGCTCTGGTCAAAACACTGGCGTTTTACTATTTTCAGAACGACGACAATACCTGAAGGTAATACGTTTACGTTGAACTTAACGAAGGGTTCTGTCAATAGGCTGGCAGTTTTCGAATGGAAATGTCCGCTTTGGCAGGGATCACTGACGTATCAGTTTGTAAATACTGGTTGCTAAAAATAGCACAGGCACTCAACCCGAATAAGATGACTCTCTCTCTCTCTCTCTCTCTCACACACACACACACACACACACACACACGTTGTTGAGAGAGGAACAGAGGGGTATCGGTGCTGATGTATCTCATTTGATTTGATCAGTACCTATGGTTACTTAGTCTAGATGTAAATGTGTGGCCATGAGCCCAAATCAACTCAGGGTTTAACCACTGGTTCAGGAGCTCTGGACATGCCTTTAGTTGTACCGTAAGAGTAAGATGTATACAAGCTAAAGTTTTAGGGTTAGACTCCATAAAGAATCAGCATGACTGAGGATTAACCGTACGTCCAGTGTAGTTATGTTTTTGTTTTGTGGGTTTTTTAATTTTGGTGTTTTGTGGCGTGCAGTTCATCAACATACTTGCAACTGACTGCGACCAGATCGCAATAGGTGGAATTACCAGTGAAGACCAGTAAGATGGCTGCAGCGATGGCCTTGAAAGTGCGGACGCACAACATGACGCTGCTGGAAGAGCTGGAAGAAGGAGATATGATAGAGTTTCCACGGGGAGCTTATTCCCACTGGGCTGTTTACATCGGTAAGTTTAATTTGTATAAATGGGATCTGACCTAGTGGTTCAGCTGTAGTGTATTTTATAATTTTCCACCAACAATTTTCGGGGAAAACTTTTCATAGAGCCACTTTTTGTTTTACCTGTCTAAGAGAAAAAGTTCTGGCTTCGTAGCCTAATACATTTCGTGACAGTTGGGGTTCTTTTGTTTCTTTGCAGTGTAAGTGAAACAAGCCAAAATCAACGCTTATACATGTACCGCTCTTTTTTGTAAACCTTACAATTAAATCCTTTTCAAAGAATGTTATATTGTCTAAAATAATTTTATCGTCATTCACTGATAAGTTCAAGTAAATTATTGCTTGATTACCTTCTATGTCGTCCTCACTTAAAGTTTTCCAAAGGTATATTTTAGACTGAATTTGATACTTTACATATTTTCAGTTCGAGTTTTCACTCAAAATTTTATTGATGCCGAGAAGAAATGGAGAAAGTAAGAACCCTGACTGTCATGAAATACGTTAAGCCAGTAGTCCAGGATCAACTTTTCCTCTTTGATAGGTATATGAAAGTGATCCCATACAAAGATATCACCAAAAATTGTTGCAACCGAATGATGTGGACACGGACGGCACCGCAGGTGCCGTAGTTCCCGGTTAATGCCTGGTTAATGCCAGGATATTTATGTAGGGAAGCGTGGAATGCGGCTTTGTCCCGCAGTCCCAAACCACGCGGACCTCCATCTTAGCATCATCTTACCATCCTCTTCATTTCCATCATCATGCATAATAAAAATTGCCCCAGCTTCTGAGCCCTCCGTGGATTCCACCCATTACCAGGGAGTAACAGCACTGGAGCCGGCATTGTGGCAGCAAAAAAGAAAAACACCCCAAAAACAAAAAAGACTAGAGTTCTAGCAGTAAAACCCCCCCCAAAAAAAACCACAAAACCCAAAGACTCAATCATGGCTAAGCCATACAGGAGCTTAGAGGGGCAGGGGAATGGAAAACAAGTAGTTAAGTACACATCATGCATCATTGTTCATCTCCAGTTTGTTTCATCCTTCATGAGGCTTATGGGGGCATTTCTCCATGTACTCCGCCTTCCACTTTGGAGTTAGTTAGTTAGTTATTTAGGGCTTAACGCCGCGCAAGCAACAAAGGCTAATTCGCGGCTCATGAAAGTCCCTTCCTGCCAGGTCCTATAAAACATAAAAATTCCCACTTTAAAACAAGATGTAAATAAATATGAAAAATCTATCGGGTCTTAAAAAAAAGAAAAAAAAAAGGGGGGGTCAGTGAAAGACTGATTGTTTGAAGTCTATAATTTATAGAACAGGTTGACCTCTTTCAGGAAACTGAAGATGCTGTCGGGACTTCCGCTTTGGAAATGTTCAACTCACGGATTCTAAAGCATGGATGGTTGGGCTGATCCTTCACACTACATGACTGTGTGTGTTAATGTGGAGTGTCTGAGAGAATGCACATGAGCATGTATGCTGTGTTCAGTTTGCAGTGCTTTGAGCCAAGGAGGTGGGGAAAGCGGCTGTGTAGTTTACACTAGTACTTAAGATTATTATCATTAAAATCATTATTATCTGCAGGTAACGAAGAGGTGGTCCATCTGGCTGGGGATGAAGATGATGGCATCGATGGACAGTTTGACTCCACCCATCTGTTTACCATCAGCGGCCAGAGGTTTACGAAAGCGCTGGTGAAAGTAGAAAACTTTTGGAATGTGGTGGCTGGCAGTTTTGCGAAAAAGAACAATGAAAAGGACAAGAAGTACAAGTAAGTTTTAGCAAAACTCAAAAACACTGACAGCCTAAGTGAACTGAAGCCATCTAAATTTTAAATGACCTATATTCATTACTAGCAGTTGTGCGCCCAAACATTTTGTCTAGTCAGTGTACATGTAAAAAAAAAAATATATATATATATATTTTTTTTTTAATAATATATATATAACCACCTTGATTTTAGTGCAAAGAAAAACAGTTCAGAAAAATTTTTATTAACATGAATCTTTTGGGATTTTTTACACTAACATAAAACCCTGTACACCATGTTAGGGGATTTTTATGCTATGGTGCAGTTCATTTTTGCAGGCCTCTGACCAAGGTTGAGATCGTCCAGAATGCCCTGTCCAAACTTGGCAGCATTGGTTACAACGTGCTGTTCGAGAACTGTGAACATTTTGCCGCCTGGTGTCGATATGGTGTGAAGAAGAGCGACCAGGTGGATAACTTCCTGACAGCATTCGCACTGGGCACAGCTGCAGCGGCTACCGTCGGATTACTGTATGGAATTTCCAAATCATCCAAGTCCAAAAAGGAAGACAAGCTGTGAGGGGGTGGGAGTGTGTGTGTGACAAGAACAAGACAAGAACAAGAACAAGACAAGAACAAAATTTATTGCCATGGAACCCTTTGGGGTTATTAGACACAGTGATGCTTCCTAACATTTCCATCGAGATGTTGATGAATTATATCTAAATTCGCGAAATGTTTGTATTGGGTTATAATTAATGAGCGTCCCAGTATCAGAAGACCATCAGCGAAGTCTCGGGTGGTCCGTTGTAGTCACGTTGTGGGGGGGGGGGGGGGGGGGGGCGGTGGTGGTAAGGCCGTGGGTGTCCAGCGGTGTGTGTGGCGGGGTGGGGGGGGGGGGGAGGGAATGTCACTGTTGTTTAAGACTGAGGACTCGGCACAACATGCTAATTTGCTAAATGCCAAAATGTACAGTAAATTCAAGATTGGCAAGTCTGAGATGTGCCCCTGCAATGCAGACGTCATGATGCTGAACACCTGCTGCAGTACTGCCGACTCCATGATGCTCCCAGGCAAGAAACATGGCTGGAACCAGTACCGCTGAGGGTCAAGCTCTGTGGCAACCTAGAGGACCTTTGGAGGCATTCGTGCAGGCGACTGGCATCTCCATATATATAGTGAATGGCGAGGAAGAACTGTTGTTTGGTGCGTGTGTACATGTTACTGGCATAGTCTTTTTTTGATGACTTCCAAGGGGTGATTCAAAGATTCAAACGACTTTATTGTGTCCATCAAGAACAAATTTGTTTTTTGACCGGGGGCATGAATAAAATTAATAAAATAAAGGGTTAATATTTAAAAGCAGCTTCACTATGTGCAATATAAGACGAGCAAACTAAAATTAAAACTGTTAAGAAAGGACACAGTGCATAAATCTGATTCACCACTAATTTACCAACTAACTGAGCTTATAATATTGGTGGTTAAGAGTAGAATTGTAAACTAATACACTCATGATGTCATACACTCATGAGTGTATTAGTTTACAATTCTACAAGTGATGTCATTACTTGATACGCAGCAGGCACTTGTCAGTTTCTAGCGCCTTCCACATGTCAAGCCACAGCCAAACTGACACACAGTCGCTGCTTACTAGTGGGCTTTAAGGAGAGACAGCATGATTACTTCTTATCATTGTTCACCAGCATAATTACTTTATAAAAACCATGAAATCAACCAGCCCAAAGAAACAAATTTTTTCTTAATATTGGCTTGGTGGCAGGTTAGCATGATGGACCTTATTTTCCTGTGTGCAATTGCATGGAATTCAATGAAAACAAGGTAAAAAAAATATATCGGTCAAAATGTCCTGATGCTCTAGGATAAAGTAGTTTTTTTTTTTTTTTTTTTATTTATCTTTTTTGTGGACAATTTTACATATATCTATAAACAAATACGAGAATACATAAAAGGATAAAGTAGTTTCATATGTGATTGATGTTCATCGTAATGGTTACTGATGATAGCGTCTGATTTTTTGTTCCCCTGTTTTTGGAAAGAGTGTACATGAATTAAGTCTGTTACTACATGTATGAGGCTACAGTAATGGAGGATGGGTGGGTGTTTGGGAACAGTAATGGAAGTTAGGCTGCAGATGCTATAGTGCTGGGAAGAGACAATTTTCTACAGTGATTTGTAGAATCGTGTGGACCTACTCCTCAACTTGCTAGTGGTTTTGTAACCACACTTTTGTTCCAATTTAAAAAAAAAAATCTTTTTTGCTGGTTGATAGTGTGGGTTTATGCTGTGCAATTTGTCCCTTTTATATTTTGATATACGTGTGTGCTTAAATGCTCAAATGTTTTAACTTTTCTCTGCGAAAGCAATTTTTTTTAATGCATATTTTTAGAGAGGTTTTGGGTAAGTAAGTGTGAGAATGGTAGGTACATGTATGTACCAGGCATGATAGCTCTATCATTCGGCTACCCCAGCTGCCCACAACAATAATGAAGGAAAGTGTTTGTTTAGTACTGTACATGGAATCTATGCACCAAAGCCTTTAAGCCACACCGGGGTTGGCTTGATGTTCATCAAAAGAACAAGGAAAAATATCATGCCAGTAGGGGGTTGGTTTTTTTTTTATATACACATTGATGAGAGATGTCAATGACATCAAATCCAGGCTGAGAAATGTCGTGAGTCGCAGATTGTGAGACGCCTTAATTATTGAATACATCCATAAGAGTTGCAAGAGTGGCCCTGCAGGCCAAAGGGAACTTCAAACATAACAACAATGATACTCTTTAGAGTCTTATATTTGCCTTGTCGCTGCATACGATGTGCCTTTCAATACGCTTCAGTGCATTCATGCATGTACATGAAGTGCAAAATCAGCTTAATGTTGTCTCTTCAGGTCTGTGGTCCTGAACGTAGAGATTTCCCTCACACGCTGCAGCAGACTGGCACGGACACATGTACGTTTGTCACATTTTGCTCATCCCAAACACTGCATGCATGCCTGTGTTATGCTGATGGCAAGGACCATGTACATGTATAATGCAGCAAATGCAGAGTGCTGCCTGCTGAGTGTGACATGTGTGCTCTAGCTAAACATTCCTTCATAGGTTGTCAGTGTTTTAATTCCTTGTTTTGAGTTCTATCACGTGATGGATGATCACATTGTGATCAACTTATATTGTGATGTTAGTGTGCCTGTTTTGTGATTGATCCCATTACATTTGAATTTTTTTTTTTTTTAAAATTCCAAATACTAATAAGCACAGTTTTATGTGCAGGGGTTTCATGATATTATTTGGTTTTACTCTTGTGAGCGTTTTGTGTGGGTCATTTTCCAAAGTGTAGTCGCGTTCAGTCATTCTGGGGTTTCATATTCGCCATTTAACAAACTGTTTGTTTATTTACATTTTTGTGTCTTGGCTCATGTGTTTTTTTGCTTTTTGTTATTGTGTGTTTGCTTGGTTTTGTTGAAGTTTGTTTTGTTTTTAATCAAATCAAGTCTTTGGTTTTAGCTCAAAGCCTCCACGATATTTTTGATAATCCGGCCGTGTTGATCTGCTTTTGGCATGCTGTATATTGATTTCCAGGGAACGCAGAAAAACATTAATCTGAACATGGTAAACTAGCTATGCATAGAATTCAGCATGCATTAGTTTTATGGTCTATGAACAGCAGTTCGTCTGTTGCTTTTGCTAAAGGTTATGCAGCCTACATTGCATGCATATCTTGAACAGTACTGTAATATAATTAAGCGTGAAACAATAAATGGAACAATTAAGTTCACAACTGAGATTGGATATGTGCATTTTGATTGTTCTAGTGAATGTTGTCATTGTTGTTGTTGTTAGGTGTGGTGGTGTAATTGCTTGTAACCTCCATAATTATAATCCTCACCGTGACACACACACACATACACCAAGTTGTTATTTGCTAACAAGGACAGTCTACAGCAATAATATACGTGCATTATCTGGACGACAAAATTAATAAATGCAAAATTAAAACTTATTATTTCATTATTGAGAATCTGAAGACAATCTACATAGTGATGGTGGTCTATGTAAGTATGTTCAGCTAACTACAGTACCGATGAGCCATCAAGTGCCCTACACGCAGAGTTGCCTTCTCCTGCTTAGATACTGTTTATGGTTTCTTTTCACACGAGATCTGCAGTAAACAACACTGTGCAGTACTCAAACCTCGAGCGAAAGAAAACAGCTGCATTGTCAAATTCACATCTTTTGCGTCAAGGATAAACCATGGCTCGTGTCACAAGGAGATGTGCAGCCCATTTTTAAGGTAACTCTACCCGGCCAGCACTTTGCAGATGTATAAGTCTTCATTAGTAACTCTTCGATGCTTCTTTCCCACCATAGTGAGGATAAAAACATTCCATGGCAGTAGTTTTTCGCTTTCACTAATTTTCAGTTACCACCTTACAACGGAACTTCATTGAAATAAGAATATTCTGGAAGACAGGCGATGTCTCCGATAGGGCGTTTAACGTCTCCGTTTAAGATTGTTTGCTGTTGTTTGTTTTGGATTGTTTGCTGTTTGTTTTGACATGCTATTACTTTTTGACAGGTGTGCAAGTGCATCGATCTCATCCTCAACAGTCCACTATGGCATCTCCCGCACGACAGCACAATGAAAGGTTATTGGAGGAACTTCAGACTGGAGACCTGATACAGTTTCCTCGTGGTGTCTACTCACACTGGGCTGTCTACATCGGTTTGTAATAATCATAATTATAGAACCTTCACTGTATGTTGTTTAATGTTTGCCATCCAATTCTTGTACATATTCAGTAGAAATTAATGTACCCACACAGGAGTCATAGTGATTATCCATACATGGTGGTGAAAAAAATTACAAGAATGATATTTCACAAATACAGCTGACTCAATAATTTAATCCAAATATCATGGGCCACAGAAATAAATACAAATTAAGGCAAAATATTATTTTTTGACCAGATTAGATAGATAAGATTTGATAAGGATCTATAGTATCATGTAATTTTTCTTTGTTCTGGATATTCTGGATTTAAACTTCTTTGTAACAGGTGAAGGCGAGGTGGTACACTTAGCAGGAGAAGAGGATGATGGACTTGGTGGAAAGATCGATGCCTCACACTTTTTCACGATCAGCGGCCAACGTTTCCATAAGGCCTTTGTGAAGGTTGACAGGTTTCTGTCAGTTGCTCGGGACAACAAAGCCATTCGTAACAACAGCAAAGACAAGCATTTTACGTGAGCATTGGCTTCATCATTGCTTATTTGGCATATGGTGTGTGTGTTAGTGTGTGTGCATGTGTGTGTGCATGTGCATAAGGGACAGGCATGAGGTGTTTTTTTGCGCCATTTGGTGGAAATCCGCCACCTCCTCTGACCCCTGATGTTTCAAGTGCTCTGATGCATAAAAATTAACAAAAATTGGCCATCTTGGTGGTACTTTACCTCTTTTACATGGCTATTCTGTAAGCTGACAATGTGTCCTTCCCCCATGATAGTAATCTGCATCTTCCCCATTACAGTAATGAGAAAAAACCAAAAACAAAAAAAAACCCACCAACCAGTCAGAGCCGTGTCTTGTGCTTCCAGACCCCTTCCTCCAGACCGGATCGTGGGCAACGCCTTGATGAAGCTTGGAGAGGTCGGCTACAACATCCTGTATCAGAACTGTGAGCACTTTGCTTCCTGGTGTCGATATGGCCAAGGCAAGAGCGACCAAGCAGACACATTTCTCACTGGACTTTCTCTCTTCACAGCGATAGGAACCACTATCGGCATGCTTGTTGGACTCGCAAGGGGCGCCAAGATCGTTCAGCGGAAAAATCCTGACAAGTTGTAATACCACATTGCGTGCAGCTGTCTGACATTCTTGATTTTCCTTCTTTCCCATTTTCAATAACTGATTAATATAGTTAATAAGATTTAAAAGTTGTATAAGTTATAATACCAGGATGGTTGGTACTGTATCTTACAGATGGGAAGTGTTGATTTTTATTTTTTGATTTTTTTTTCTTGATTTTTTTTTCTGAATCAAGAATGGGGTTCAGTCACGAGTTGTAATCTGCATATAATCTGCATATGATCTTCCAGATTTTTTTTGATTTTTTTTTTTTATCCTTCACAGATTTTTTGTTCTCTGTTCACGTTTTGCTGTTTATTTTCTACAGAGAGTAGTGTGTGCAATAGACAAGAGTGAGATTTTTGTCTTTACAATATTTGAACCCGCCTTTTTTTTTGTTGTTGTTGTTGTTTTTTTGTGTTTTTTTGTTTTTTTTTTTTCGTCCTGCTTGCACCTTTCTCTTTTGAGAAATGTGGAGAGTGCATTCTGTTCATTTTCAGCATTTTGCCTTTTTTGTTCCATGCAACTAGCTCCTACCTTTTTTCAATAGGGCATTTTTTTAGCTTTAGCATATTACTCTTCTGTTTATAATTATAGCCTTTAATGATATAACGTCCAGTGCATCACCGTTTCAACCTCAAACAGGCAAGCGATATTATGTTCTCGTCTCTGCGGTCTGGTTGTCTGCAAAATATAGTGACTGTGCATTAATACTCTTATAGGGAAACAGCAGACTTTTTGCATGCTGGTTTATAAGAGCAGACTAACAATACTAGAGCAGGAAGCATCGGTATGCCCAGTCGACATGTTATTGCGTGGATCAAGTGGTTGTGCCCTGTGTCTGACTGACTGTACTTGGTCTGTACAGAGTGCTTCTCCACTCTGGCTTCTGCTGACCTAATACAAGGTTAAGATCGAGTTTGTCTCTTGTAATGATCAAGTTGATAGTACTGGACATAATTGTTGTTGATTCCCTCCCTTTTGCATACCTCAGCCACATGCAACCCAAGGGACTGTGATATTTCCTCAGCCAGTAATGCAGTAAATGTTTTTCATCATGTCTCGTTGTTCTGTCTTTTTTGTTTTGAATGTCTCTCTTACACACACACACACACACACACACACACACAGAGCCACAGCAACAACTGGCAACTGCATTGTCGGGGGGGGGGGGGGGGGGGGGGGGGGGGGGGGGGGGGCAGTGACACGGGGATTCTGCTTTGACGACCCGACGTGCAAATCGACCTGCTCTGCAATGTAAGGGAGGGAACCACTTCAACTCTTGAATTTCCCATTTAAAAGGGGTGGCTGCCTCCCTTTGGCCATTTGGTAATCATTCTGATCTAATGCCCAATAATTAACTTTAAGTGCTTCATGCGAATTAAGTCCATGCGCGTTGCGCTCTTAATAATAATAATAATGCCGCAATCTTTACAGTTTGAGCTGTCCTGAATTCAAAAGAAGTAATGCTGGTCAGGCGGCACCTAAACTGATGAGGACTACTGGTGGTATTCCGGCCTGCCCCGTCTAGAGCTGCGTTCCTAAAAGTGGCGAGACACCCCCAAGAAAGAACAGCATCACGTCAATCAAACATGACGCACTTACTTTACGTCAGTGCGCGTGCGTCTCTTCTTCGATGTTTGTGAGGCGTGTGGCTTGCAGAGGAAATGTGCTGTGAGTACAAATTTTCGAGTCAACTGACGATAACGGCTGCAGTGAATTTTTCTAATTTTTTTGTATATTTTTCATGGCACCCCAGGCTCATTATCTATGTATAGTAGGAGCGATTTTGAGATCTAAAGTGTGTTCACCAGCACTTTCATCAGGTACGGCTTACGCCAAAAGTATAAAAGCGACAACCTCCAAAATTCACGTAGTTGAGAGTCCGTATTCATGCTATCTATGTCCAAAAAATGGAGTGGTTTAGGTAAATATTACGCCTTTAAACGCCAGAAAGCAACTTTTTCTGAAAAGGGCGATAACTCGCAAATCATGTGTGCAATCGTACCTGGATCGGGCCTTCTATTCCACAATCTTGATTCATTTAGAAACCCCAAATTTGAAATCGATCGGTTCAGTATTTTCGGAGAAATAGGCATCTGAACTGGGTTCACATGCAATGTCAACTCAGGCTCGGTTTACATGAAAACTATAAGAGCGACCATTTTCTAGTAGTGACTCTGTTCAAAGTCCGTATTCAAGCTATCTACTGCCAAAAAATTGAGTGATTTAAATAAATATTACGCCTGTACACGAAAGACAACCAACTTGTCTCAAAAGGGCGATAACTCCCAAATCACTTAAGCAATCATCACACGCTTGAATCGTCTAATGTAACATTTTGATATATTTGGATAGCCCAAATTTGAAGCCATTCGGTTAAGTATTTTCGAAGAAACGGGCCCGGACACAATTCACACACACACACACACACACACATCCACACAGACGGCACTCACTGAGGAGGAGAAGTGCGTTGAGGAGGAGAAGTGCGTTCGGCGCACTATACATGCCCGCATCGATGACGTACGTTTTCTTACGTCATTGTCAGAGTTACACTTGCATAATCGTCTCTGCGGGAGATCGGCAGTGACGTGCGTTTGTACCACAGATGCTTGCCCATGAACGTGGAAAATTTAGCCCGTCCTATGATGTTGTTTCCATTACTATGGAAACAACATAAAAAGGCCTCCATCGAGGTGGTTTAGGAGATAGCCATCATTACATCCGTCCACACACACACACACACACACACACACACACACACACACACACACACACGTCTCACAACTCCCGCCAAAAAGAACGCAGCAGCATAGTGTGCACGTCAAGTGTCTATGACGCAAGTTTCGTTACGTCACTATGTGCGTGAAAGTATGTATTGTGTGGAGAAACGTCACAGTCTTGTTTTGTATCACTGAAACTTGCTGCTGCGCGCAGCAAAATCTGCCCCGTCTCATAAAGTTGTTTCTCTATAGAGAAACAACTTAAAACGAAGAAAAACAAAACCCCATAAAACAACACATTCACTCAATGTACACTACGCCAGAACAACTAAAAAAGTAAAAGAGCACAGATTAAAGAACACATAAAGCACGGAAGTAGTTAGTCGGGGCGACCGGCTTCTTTTTTTTTCCGGAGTTAGAGTTCCTTCCACAGGATTTTCGGGCTATATAGGACTCGAGATAAGGAAGGACGGAGTAGTGTATCTTCAGTGGTCACGTCAATGCCGGTCACGGTGTATCGTTTTGACGATACGATGTTTCAAACTGATTTCGGCCAACAAGCCCGCGCCGTGTACAGTGTTTAATAACAAGTTTAAGAAAAGGAAACTCTTTCGTGTTCTTTTAGAGGATGAAGATTCACGAATTATCCACAATCAGCACGCAGGGGCTGTTCTTGCGACATCATGTCCGCCATTTTTTCCGGTCAAACCAAGACTGAATGAAGAGCAATCTCGTCTGATACGAGGTTTCGAAATGTGTGTTCCTTGTCGCGGCCTACAGTCATATTGCCGGTGACTATGGGACATTTTGGCGTTAGTTCAGCGGTCCTGGTTTGCCACAGACTTGCAAGAGAGATTTGCACTGAAGAGCTGACTGGACACTTACCCCTTGACCGGCTGAACTACCGGTGTATTTATGTAATCTATTTTCATTTATCCACTTTACGCATCAGTAATACTACTTTATTATCCCTTTCGGGAAATTCGGGCTGCTTCCTTCGGGAAGGCAAAACCTGTATCACATAATTATCACAAGCTCGACCTGGGCTCGAACCCACACTTCATCGCGGCCGTCAGTGACAGCGGTGACCGGGCCGCAGGTTCAGTACCGACCGCAGCGTCTAAGTCCGACGCGCTACCCCTATTAGACCACCGCTCACCCCAAACTCATATCGCTTAAAAGTCCATGCAAAAGCCTTGAAATCTTCATACCACTAGGCGCCACTTCAAGCCACTGTTGAATAATTATGCAATCGTTTGCAGCGGAAATGGGCCTACAGGGAAAGGTCCACGCCTTACGTAATAGTGGCTTGAACCGGGGCAGTGGTCCCTATAGGCCCCGCATGTAGAAGTCGAGGTTAGGGATTTTAGCCCCGGGTTAGAGTCTAACCTCGAACTAAACTAGGTCTAGGGTAAAAAAAAATAAAAATTTTCTGGTTTGTTTGTTTGTTTTAAATCAGGAAGAGGGTCCAATTTAGGAAGGTGCCTGACTCAGCCGTTGTTGAAGGATTTTTGTTTTCCTTTCTTCGCTTCCTTTGTTATTTAATTTTGCTTTTGGGTTTCTTTTGTCCTAGTCTGGGTTAGGCTCATAGCCGTGGGTTAAATTAACCTCGACTTTTACATACGGGCCCAGGTGTGCAGTGGCTGTTTGTTTTTAACCAGTCTTGTCACATAGTGGGCAGGGGCGGTGATCAGGCTTGGGCTCTTCAGTAAAAGATATCATACGATTGTAATTGTTCTTCACCCGAGTACACGGTGTCTGTTGAAGACGGACAGTCAGAACGTCCCCACCGAACAAATGTAGACCCTGAAAGCAGAGGATGACGAGTCAGTGCAGACATTACTCAGTTTTGCCTGATCTGGAGCACAGGATGAGTTTAATCAGAGAGACTACATACGTAATGTAGTCTCTCTGGTTTAATTTCAGACCGGAAGGACTGACGTGCTGTTGTGTAGTTGTTTTCTTGTTGCTTATTACAAATCTTGGTCGGGGAGCCGGGGTGGCTGGCCTGTATGTGGTGGAAAAGGACGTTAAACCCCCAAACACCCACCCTCCCACCCACCCCGGAGTGGCCGAATGGCAGAGCGTTGGACATCCAGTTCTCGGGTCTTGAGTTCTTTATCCCGGCTGGGGCCAAATATTTGTGCTGGCTTTTTTATCGTTGCCCCGTCTTTGATATCACCTGTATGTGGTGGAAAAGGACTTTAAACTCCCAAGCACCCACCTACAAATCTTGGTCGGTCGTGAGTCACGTTCGAATCCCAGCCGGGGCTAAATATTTATGCCGGCCTTTTTCTCGTTGCCCCGTCAGTCTTTGATATAACCCATACACTGATGGTGGGAAAGGACGTTAAACTCCCGAAAACCCACCCACATCCACTAATCATGGTCAACTTGAAATAACGCTTACGCCGGTTACAACCAAGCAAAAGTTTTCTGTGTGGTTATATATTGCTGTATCTCACTGTTGTTGTTGTTTGCTGGTTTTATAGTCTTATTTGATAATAAAAACCAATTTTAATTAAAATCAAGAACAGAACTGGCGCTGCTTACCATGCGAAGTTTTGAGCACCTCTAACTCTGCAGTCAAGGACGTTACCTTCTGTGTCAGTTGAGCAACTACCGCCTCCAGAGGATTAGAATCGTCAGACCTGAATCCATGTTTAATATGAAATTCACATATATAACATAGCAGAAGTGTGTGTGTGTGTGTGGTGTGTGTGTGTGTGTGTGTGTGTGTGTGTGTGTGTGTGTGTGTGTGTCTGTCTGTCTGTCTGTGGAGGGGGGGGGGGGGTGGACAAAAAGCCTTGAGATAAAATTCACCAAGCTTTGTACACATTTTGATTCTATCGGTATTTGAACCTGCGATCTGTCAATCTTGAGTCCAACACCGACTTATCGCGACACTGAGCAATCCGAAACACAGAGGAAGGAGGGAGGGTGGGGGGTGGAGACGGAGCGGGGACTAAACTGAACCGCAAAGATCCCAACCTCTTTGTTTTCGAATTTGCCTCCTGCATTTGATCCAGCCTCGCTCTGAGGTCAGCAATTTCTTCCTCCATCGTAAGGTGACGTAGTTTCTTTGACGTAACGTCTGACGCATCCCCAGGAAAGGGCGCCATGAAGGTCACCACAAGGACAAAGCTGATCGTAGATGCATGCATAATGACCTTTTTCACCTCTGGTGTTCACTGTAACCGATCCAGTGTATTTTCCGTTCCTGACAATGCAGAGGGCGACACTGTCATGATTACGTCACGGACATTATCTTTATGGCATTGTAGACATCATTATGATGACCGTAGCAAATTACACAAGTCTTATACACACAAATCACTAATATGTATATTTAACTCAATCATGAACAAGAGCAACCGGGATAGCTGAATGGTAGAGCGTTGGAGTCCCAATGCTCGGGTTCGTGAGTTCGAATCCCGGCTAGGGCCAAATATTTGTGCTGTCCTTTTTCTCGTTGCCCCATCTTTGATATCACCCGTACCTGGCGGAAAAGGACGTAAACTGAACTCCCAAACACCCACCCTCACCCCTCAATCGTAGAAAAAGGATAAAGATTTGCGTGTTTGTACTATAAACGCACGATGCGCGTTCGTGCTATACATGTAAATAAGATGAGATATTATTTTAGTTACCAAGTGTGGCAGTGGTGGTGGCCAGGCTTCGGTTTCACAAAGCGGGCGTAGAGTACACGAACGCTTGTAATCTGCATGATGTGTGGAGGCTTAAATACCAGACTGGACTAACGGTCTAACTAGGCCTTAGTTCTGCGCAGATCGTCTTTATCTCAGTGCAAGCTTCCGGTCCATACAATGAGAGAGAGAGAGAGAGAGTCAAGAATCAAGAAAACTTTATTTTTCAGCGGTAGAGGTAGTTAATGTAAAACAGTCAATTGTCATACTGCCGAGAGAGAGACAGAGAGAGAGGTCTCAGTAGCAGAGACTGGGAAAGATGGAGAGCCGTGGGTGTGCCGGGTGGGTGGGGGTGTGTGGAGTGCAATGGGTGGGACGGGGAGGAGAAGGGGACAGCATAATCTACATCTGAAAGGACAGTTTTCCAGAGAGAGAGACCATTTAACCACACTGGATAACTGCCGGCTAACGACACAGCTGCCAGAAATAATGACTGGCATTAAGGTCAACAGAATCAATTACACTGACATCAGCGTGTACATATAGAGCCGCCTGTCAAGAGTTACAACAGTTCATGTCCACTGCCTGCTTACGAACATCGAAGAATGGCAACTGTACGCATAGCGTGTTTTCTCCTTCTCTTGTGGCAGAATGTTCAAGTAAGTCAGTTTTCGCAATATTCATACATGTATTATTTTTCATATCAAGTTAAAAACGAAAAAAATCCTAATCAGTGCCAACGCCGGCTTTTGATATTGCGCCATCAGTATCTCTGTCTTTGTTCGGAGATGGTTAATCGGTAAAGTTATTCACCAATGACACAGTCCATGGCAAGTAAACGGAAATAACATTGCCAACAACTTTCCGGCAAAATTCTTGGTAACATGGTTGTGCACACACACACACACACACACACACACACACACACACACACACACACGGCACACACACACACACATACACACACACACACACATTTGAAAATGAAGAATGTTAAAACCGCCAAAGGGACATTGTAATTGCTAACACTGAAACTCTCGTTATGTACGGCCGTGTGCCAGGTGGCTGCAGCAGATACCATCACCCTGACCAAGGCGACTAGAACAGTGACAGGGGATAATAACGATGTCTTGTACACGGTGGAGTTCCAGGCTGTGGCGCGACCAGGCTTCCAGTGGTACACGGATTACAGCACTCGTCCAGAAACAGGTACACCACTGCCATCCCTGTTCCGGGACCGTCGCTTGTCTTTGCCCCTGCGACGACGTCGTCCAAATCGGGCTAACCGAGATCTAGTCATGATGTCCCTCTCCTGTAATCGAGGGTCATGGATCCAACCGTAGGCAAACAATCA
>JACVVK020000015.1:3362500-3370000 GCA_018292915.2 Batillaria attramentaria | reverse complement strand
CTCGGGTCGTGAGTTCGAATCCCGCCGGCTGGGGCCAAATATTTGTGCTGGCCTTTTTTCTCGTTGCCCCGTCTTTGATATCACCCTTATGTGGTGGAAAAGGACGTTAAACTCCCAAACACCCACCCCACCCACCCTCTCTCTCGCTAGCCATTTCACCAACACCCTTACCGCATTTTCAGGACGTGAAACTGACCTGTGTGGCCAACGGGAGCGCGCCGCTGACGACTGACATCACGCTTTACGACCAACCAGTGGCCAGGATAGCGGACTATGGGATGGACGAGGTGGAGGTCGTGAGCCATGACACTGTCACCTCACCCGATGGCAACACTGTGACGGCGACAGCTGTTCTGAGACCTTCCGTACACTTCGATTCCCTCTTGCCCTATATCTACTGCTTCGCGTCAGGACTGACATCCTATTCTGGCCGCGTTCCTTTGTCAGTGGTAGCTGAGGGTTGGTGGCGGTACATGTACTGATGCACTATCTATATCGTCCCTTTGCTAGGACATTCGGGCTTCGTACAAATGCTGCTAACTGATCTTTACCTTTTTACACGACCATGTACCCAGCGTTTTGCGCAGAGCCCTTTGCATACCCGTTGCCAACGACACACCTAGATCCTCGGGCGCTGACGCGTCAGTGAGGACGCTGTTTGCAAGACACCACGAAAACCACAACGGACAGTGAGCGTAAAAACCATAAAGATTACGTTACGCCTTAAACCTTTACCGCCTTATACATTGTAATAAACGTTATTGCATTGAAGGGTGTTATGAGCGTGTTTGTTACAGGAATGCCGGGGAGAGAGAGAGAGAGAGACAATGACAATAATGTTTATTTTCCAACGGTAAAAGTTTTGGCAGAAATACCATGTTCGAACTTGCCGTTTCTAAACTACGAGAATATGAGCAAAGGAAGAAAAATCTATACGCTACAGGAATATAGGGAAAAAAAATGTAGAAATAGAGAGAGAGTAACAGACAGAGAGAGAGAGAGATGAGATAATAGACGCACATGTCTCTCTTACTATCTGTCCTTGCTACACTAATAAAACATACAAAATGCATCGTCACTAAATATCAGTACACACACATACACGCGCACACACCTACACACATCCACACTCGTGCTCGCACATTTCACGAACATTACAGCGTAAATGCTTATGTATATTATAAAAAGTTATCAATCCAAATACGAGAAGTACACATAAAAATTCAAAGAATTAAAAACTCAGTAAGGGGAAGACACATTTTTTTCCAATGATTAGTGAGAACCGTGAGAAATTATTTATTAGTCAGAAAATTCTGACGCACGTTAACTTTGAATCTTGAGAAGTTGTTAATTAGTCGGACCTCAGGTGGTAGCATGTTCCAGATGAATGCACCAGAATAGGAGAGACTAGACTTGAACAAGTCTAGACGTGGACGTGCGACAAAAAGACTGTTCCTTGAGGTGCTGTATCGGGTGTCACTGGGCCTGAAGTGTTTTGACAAGTAGGAAGGGGCTTTCCCTTTAAGGACATTATGCATCATCAGGCATTGTTGAGGGCCAAATGTTTTTCTAATGGTAGAAATTCTCGTACCGTGAGCCTTTCATCCGTGGTGAGAGTGGGGTCGGGAAGGACAAGCTTAATGCCGCGTTGGTACAGGGAATTTAACTTTTTAACATGGAGAGAGAGAGAGAGAGAGAAAGAGAGAGAGAGAGAGTCCGTGGTGAGAGTCGGGTCGGGAAGGACAAGCTTAATGCCGCGTCGGTACAGGGAATTTAACTTTTTAAGATGGAGAGAGAGAGAGAGAGAGAGAGAGAGAGAGAGAGAGAGAGAGTCCGTGGGAAAACGCTCACTGAAATGATCACCAGTGCCATAATTTGGTTGATTTCCTGTACAATTGCAAATTGTGAATAATTTTTGGGTTGAATTATCGCTCCCAACTGCCAGTTAAAGGGGTCGGCGGTGATATGAATTGACTGTGTACTTTGAGATCTGACTGCAATTCTGACTGTCCAGGGTTCTGGTGTTACTCTCCTAACAGTCCATAACTAGTCATTATCTATCATCAGTTCTCTGCACGGTTTTCAAAGCTCAGCATTTCATGGATAATCGCACTAAATGACCAATATGGCAAATGATGATGATGATTTGGGTGATGATGAAAGAGTAAATCCACTTTTTTACGCTCCTAAACAAACAATAACTAGTTATCTATCATCAGTTCAAGGTTTTCAATGCGCGGCATTACATGGATAATCGCGGATGTAACATCTCTTATCTAATCACCCGCTTCGAAACTGCGGTTTGTTGTAGATTTGGCGCCTGGGCTCACCCAAACATCAAACCGTCATGGCGAGTGTGTGTGTGTGTGTGTGTGTGTGTGTGTGTGTGTGTGTGTGTGTGTGTGTGTGTGTGTGTGTGTGTGTGTGTGTGAGTGTCAGAGTGTGTGTGTGAGTGTCAGTGTCAGAGTGTGTGTGTGTGTGTGTGTGTGTGTGTGTGTGTGTGTGTGTGTGTGTGTGTGTGTGTGTGTGTGTGTTGAAGAGAGAGAGAGAGAGAGTCAAGAATCAAGAAAACTTTAGGTAGTTAATGTAAAACAGACAATATTGTCATACTGCCCCGAGAGAGAGAGAGAGGGGGGGGGGGAGGTGTCTCAGTAGCAGAGACTGACTGGGAAAGATGGAGAGCCGCGGGTGTGCCGGGTGGGTGGGGGTGTGTGGAGTGCAGTGGGTGGGACGGGGAGGAGGAGGGGACAGCATAATCTGCATCTGCAAGGACAGTTTTCCAGACTGCATGGAGAGACTTTTTAACCATTTTGGATAACTGCCGGCTAACGACACAGTTGCCAGAAATAATGACTGACATCAAAGTCAACAGAATCAATTACACTGACATCAGCGTGTACATATAGAGCCGCCTCTCAAAAGTTAAAACAGTTCATGTCCACTGCCTGCTTACGAACATCGAAGAATGGCAACTGTACGCATAGCGTGGTTTCTCCTTCTCTTGTGGCAGAATGCTCAAGTAAGTCAGTTTTCGCAATATTCATATTATTTTTCATATCAAGTTTAAAACTGCAAAATCCTAATCAGTGCCAACGCCGGCTTTTCGTCTCTGATACTGCGCCATCAGTATCTCTGTCTTTGTTCGAGAGATGGTTAAATGGTAAATGGCACCAGTGACAGTCCATGGCAAGTAAACGGAAATAACATTGCCAACACCTTTCCGGCAAAATTCTTGGTAACATGGTTGTGCACACACACACACACACACACACACACACACACACACACACACACACGCACACACACACACACACACACACACACACACACACACACACATTTGAAAATATAGAATGTTAAAACCACCAAAGGGTCATGACTGTCATTGCTAACAAACTCTCGTTATGTACGGCCGTATGTGCCAGGTGGCTGCAGCAGATACCATCACCCTGACCAAGGCGACTAGAACAGTGACAGGGGATAATAACGATGTCTTGTACACGGTGGAGTTCCAGGCTGTGGCGCGACCAGACTTCCACTGGCTCACGTATTACGTCAGTCATCCAGAAGCAGGTACACCACTGCTAACTGCGCCGGAAATGTGTTGACTATTCCACTCGGCAAGTCCCGAGGCCAAAGTCCCGCTCCTTTCCTCTGCCGTGTATTGGCAAAAAACACAGTACGTCCGGCCATGACGTCATTGTATGGAAACAATGTTGTTATTGTCAGAGTTACACTTGCATCATGTCTGTTCGGAGATTGCGAGCGACGTGCGTTTATGCCACAAAGCGTACCTTTGTACGTGGAATTTTGTTTTTTTTTCTTACATTTTTTTTTTTTTTTTTTTCTGCCCTAACTCTTTGCCAGCTCCAGTGGTGTTCCTCCCAGGTCATGGGTGGAACCCACGGAGGACTCGGAAGCTGGGACAATTTTTATTATGCATGATGATGGAGATGAGGATGATAGTAAGATGATGCTATGTGGTTTGGGACTGCGCGACAGGGCCGCATTCCACGCTTCCTGTCATAAATATCCCGGCATTAACCAGGCCCGGGAACTACGGCACCTGCGGTGCCGGCCGTGAACGTGGAATTTTTAGCCCGTCCTATGATGTTGTTTCCATTACTATGGAAACAACATAGAAAGGGGGCGGTTTCAAGGTGAAGAGATTGACGTAAGGCTTTTTTCCTGACATGACGACGTCACTGAATGGACTTACTGCTGTCTTTCCATGTTTAAATAATAATAATAATAATGAATACAGTTTATATAGCGCCTATCTGTTTTCTACGAAACACTCTTTGCGCTCTCTCTCTCTCTCTCTCTCTCTCTCACACAACACACACACACACACACACACGCACACACACACACACACACACACACACTGAGTGCTGATGAAAAAGTGGTCGGACTACAGCTCGAAAGCTTGCCTAAAGAGGCAGGTCTTTAAATGGGCTTTGAATTGAGTCAGCGTGGGTAGATCCCTAATGGTGACAGGTAAAGCGTTCCAGACGGAGGGGGCGGCGTAAGAAAATGAACGACCGCCAGCTGACTTCAGAGTTGTTTTTGGAACCTTTAACAGTTTTTCTGATGATGAACGGAGAGTACGGGAGGGTTGGTAGGTTGTAAGCATTGCAGACAGGTACAGAGGGAGAGAGCCATCGAAATGGCGGTAAGCCATTGTCGCAATTTTGAATTGGATGCGGAAAGGGATTGGGAGCCAGGGGCCGTGGTCACGACGCGAACGCAAATTTCTTTGCGCAAATAGGTTGCGGATCGTAAGTTCGTACGTGGCTACGTGAAAACTATCTCTTCCGCTAGTTGGTCGGTCACGACGCGCACTTACTGGAAACGGTGTCACGTACGGGTTATTTTTAGATAGGTGTGGGACCCCAGGGATTCCCACGGAAAACACCATCAAGTGACCTGCACAAATTCTCCTTCCAGCGTGAAGAGTGAAAGAGTAGAGGGGTGTGTGTTCACTACGCGTTTACTACAGAGTTTTTGATCGAGTCATGTTTATCTGCCGTAGCGTCAGGTTAAATGCGTGGCATGTATGTGGAGAGTGTGATCAGGAGTGCATGCAGGTCGCATATAGGCCGCTCCCTAGCAGTCTCAATCTCAACATTGGACGGACTACAACCAGTAGAAGCATTTACTGCACGTACAAACCGTATGTAGCAGGCTCACTGGCAAGAAAACCAACGGAATGAACCTCAATCAAAGAACAACGAAAAACGAAAGATGAGAGGATAACAACAACATCAACAAAACTCTCCACATACATGCCACGCATTTAACCTGACTTGCTACGGCAGAGAAACGTGACTCGACCAAAACTCTGAATTCGGAACCCGCACATTTCGGGTCCACAACACAATGAATGAGACCTGCATTGACAGGCATACGATCAAAACGGTGGTGGCTGATCAGTGAGGACTGACCGAGTGCGTTCAGCACTGAACTAGTCCGAAAACACACACGACAAATGTTAACCCACAAAATGGAAACAAATCAACCCACGATGTGTGTACGGCCGGCCATACAGGCCTTTGCATTGCAGGGGTGCGTAGTGAACTGAACGCGCCCCCTCTACACGGGTACTTCAAGTCGTCCTACAGCAGATAGCACAATTCCTGCAGGTCTCTCCTCCTAAATCTAAACCTTTGAAGCATGTCCACATCAGTCGTCGTACAAGTCAAAAGGGTTAGTACGATCGCGGAACACCCTTTCCCGTCGCAATGCTCTTCTCATTTGCAGTTGGTAAATCAAGCGGGCCGCCATTTTTCAGATTTACGCAAAGGCTACGGCACCTTTCCGACACCCTCCTAGGTGGTGTACAATACGCAAGGGTTTTCCGAGCGGGCCGTAACTCTGCGCAAACGTCATGACCACCCAATTTTATCACAAATCGTAGTTACGGACCCTCGCGTGCGTAAATCGGTGGCGGAAAAGTTACGAACGCGTCGTGACCACGGCCCCAGTGCAGCTGTTTGAGAAGGGGTGTGGCATGGTCTCTTCTGCGTTTTCTAAGAATAAGGCGGGCGGCGTTGTTTTGGCACGCGCTGTAGCCTTTGCATTTGCACAGAGGAGATTCCATACAGAACCGAATTGCAGTAGTCTAGGCCGGGAAGTAATGCTAGCATTAACAAGCGTAGCGGCAGCGGTTTCGGACAAGCATGAACGGATGGAGGAGATCCGCCTCAAGGCCAGAGAGCATGAGCGGCAGACCTGGCTAATGTGGTCCTCCATAGAAAGCGTCTGGTCAAGAGTGACACCGAGGTACTTAACTGAAGGTTTGAACGCTATATTACCACCAGCTATGGACACCGAGTTGCTGTCTACCTGCTTCAGCCTGTGCTCTGTACCTGCCAGCATGACTTCTGTCTTATCTGTGTTCAGCATTAGTTTGTTACTATTCATCCATGACAGGATATCGACAATACAGGATTGAATGCCATCTTGAACTGAGACAAAAGCCTCTGGTGTTGCACACTGTGATAACTCTGTATCATCTGCATATTTGTGGAAACAACACTGATGCTGATTGATAATGTCTGACAGGGGCTGTGAGTAGAGCGTGAAGAGAACAGGGCCAAGCACTGAACCCTGAGGGACTCCGAACGCTAGAAGGCTCGGTGTGGAACGCACATCGCGAACACATACCGACTGGTAGCGATCGCTAAGGTAGGATGCGAACCAGGTGAGAACCCGTCCCGCGAAAACCGAAGGTAGTCTCAAGCCTTTGGAGAAGGATTGAGTGGTCAAGGGTGTCGAATGCGGCGCTCAGGTCGAGGAGAGCCACCAGAGAGACAAGTCTCTTATCCGCATTGGACAGCAACTCACCCACGACACTAAGCACCGCAGTCTCCGTGCTGTGACCGCTCCTCATATCAAACTGCACGCGCTTACCTCGTTGTAGTGTCTGGCAAAAAGTTTGCCATGTGGTGTGCTCATTATGCCGCGGGACGCGATTGGCTGAATTCGGGGGGGGGGGGGGGGGGGGGCTCGGCTTGAGTGACGGCATGAGTGGAGTCGTCTATTGTCTGTCGGAGAGTCTACCTGTCTGTCTGTCTGCGTATTTGCCTGCAAGCCTGTCAGGCTGTCTGTCCAGTTGGTGTGGTCAGGCCAGTATTTAGGCTGCTGAGCCCGAAAAATCACGTGCTTGCTTGTTCACAGGCACGGGTTGGGCACAGCATACAGACTGCGTTAGGGCTGAGGTGAACAGCCTTAGGGCTTCAAACGCGAAAGTTTGTTGTTGTTGTTTTGCTCTTGTTGTTGTTGCTTTTGTTTTTGTTTGTTTGTTTTTTGTTTGTTGTTTTTTGTCTGTTGTTTTTTGTTTGTGTTTTGTTGTTGTTGTTGTTATTTTTTGTTTGTTTGTTGTTTTTCTCAGCGGCGTTACGAACATAAAGGTTTTAAAGCCTAAAATACCTATCCCATGGTGGGTAAACACCTTTACCTTGTGATACGCTGATACGATCAGTCAATCGGCCCCGG